>JASDQU010227780.1:0-17279 GCA_032191745.1 Picea mariana | reverse complement strand
TTTCTATGCACTTTTTTTCTTTGAAGACCTCTGATAAGTTAATATTTCTGTGATCATTCAGGGTTTCTTTCATTTGTAGCAATACATTCTCTGATTATTTCTGGGGTTCTTCCATGGTCTTAGTTTCTTGTTCTTCCTCAGGGTTTTCTTGTCTCATATTCATTCTTTCAACCTTAGCAATCATTCTAGAGAAATCCAAAACTTCATGCTCCATAGATTTACAACAAAGACAACTAGGTCTTCTATCAGGTCAATCCTTAGCAAGATGGCCCGGTCTTCTGCAACTATAACAAAGAGGTAATCCTCTATTTGTTTTAAAAGATCCCCAACCTTTTCTGTACTGTGCACTAGGATCATAGTAGCTAACCTGCAAAAAATTCTTTCTAGGATCCTGCATCCATTTGTTAGTCCAAACATTCTTTCTATGCATAGGAATAACATATATTGCATCATTTCTATCAAATCTACCCATATCAAATCTTCTTTCTTCTAACTGTGCCCTAGTTTCCAGGCTAGGACAAAATTTATCAAACATAGCTAGATTCCTACTTTCGAAACAAAAATTTCCACTTATCTTACCTTTTCAATCAAAACTTTTCATTGTTCTTACCTTTATCAGAGCACAAAGTTTCAATATCTTACCTCTTTAATAAAAAAGTTTCACTGATCTTACCTCTTTTCTTCAGATTTGACTTCTCTTCTTAGCATAGAGCTTCACAAGTCAAGTAGAATATTGTGCACTAGGGAAACATATCTACGCATGAAGCTATCTCTTTTCTTCAATTCCCAGCAATCACAGTTTCAGTTCCCGACAACATAATCATTTGTTGGCACAGGGTCAAACCCAGGGTTCAACGCTTCAACAACGCACCAACAAAATCCTAACTACCAGCCCTTTCAGCAAAACCTACGAAGCAGATGCAGTCTCACCTGAGGTAGAGGCAGGGGTGGTTGCAGGACTCTAGTGTCTGCAACCTTAGCTGGGACACAGATCTGTGACTTTAACACCTTAACAGAGCACTTAGCAGTTATAGATTGTTAGTATTTTGTCTTAATTTACAGCGCAGGTAAACCCTAAAAATAGATCAACGGAGTAGTCTACAAGATCTAATACACCCAAGCACTTAGCACATAAATATAGGTCAGATATATGATTCATTCATATTATTAAGCACAAAGCATCAACAAATCTATCTATCATTCATATATATCAAATCACTAAGCAAGTAAACACATAAACACATCAATACATTGCACAAAGCATAGAAACACATGATATACGTGGTTCACCCCCAACCTGGAGCTACATCCACCAAATCTTCTTCTCTTTTATTTTCTTCTGTCAATCTTCTACATGCATAGAGCCACAAGATCCTACTCCGCATAGGATAGGAGATCTGCACACACTTTGCTAGATCCTCCTTCTCTGAGCTAGATTATATCACAAATCCTTTACACAGTCTCTTATAGTCACTTACACTTAGCTCTGCAAGTTCTCGACACAACATGCACAAATCATTTACAATTTGCACTCAAGACTTTGGCTAGATACCAAGCCTCTCTCCCCATTTCTTACATCGGATAGACTTCTATTTATACGTTACAAAAAGGGCCTAAACATGGGTAAACCCATGGACCGACATCCCCATACCCGTTACATAAGACCAAAACCCAAAAATCCCTAAACAAGGGGTCGAGATCCCGCGATCTCCGCTTCGAATCGTGCTCCACCTTCGATAGCCTGTTGAAGTCCCAAAATAGGTCAAACATGAACAAGGATCATCAAAACTTGGTCAAGAGCCAACAAAGGGTGACAAGTGTAAGGGGAAAATAATTATAATTTATTTAATTAAAAGCGAATTAAATGTACAAGTAGGAGTGTGTAATTAAGGAAATTTCTATAAAGCAAATGGTCAAAATGGAAAAAGGATCATCACTAGTTATGGGTAAAGTTATGTTGTAGAAATTTTGACTAGTTTTACTTGTGAGAGTTGGGATACCCAGCTTGAGAGAGAGTGTAGGCTCTACTTTGCGAGGCAAGATGGGATTTAGAGGATTTCTGGTTGTTTGTGTGTGTGGACCCTTTGCAGCTCGAGGGGCTAAGGGGGAAGAAGAGTACCCCTAGCATTGGTTGGGAGGTACAGGTGAAGTTTCGATGAATAGCAAGCAAGAGGACAGAAGGAATGCCAGTTGTCGAAGATCATCACGAGGCCATCTTGGTCGCCAGTTACGGTATTTTATGGAATTTTAATTGCATTGCTTTTTATTGTTTAATCTAGTTGTTGTATTTGCAGTAGACTATGTTGAATCTTAATTATATAAACCAACTCCTTGACGGCTCAACACTTGGTACTTCGGTGAGCCATCAAGGAGTTGGTACAAGTAGACTTTGGCACTTGGTACTTGAAACTCAAGGCATGGCTTGGCTTACTCTAATGAAGTGGGTTGTAGTTTGAAAATAATGTTGAACATCCTTGATTTATCATGGAGTTGGTGTGAGTCCTTCCTTGACGCATGATGCATGCTACCCTTGGTACTTAGTGCATATGATAAAACTCAACACTCGATCATGATATGATATGCTTGGAGTTTGGGTTCGGATAAAAAGGATCGTTATTCTTAGGGTATTTTCTTGGAGTTTGATCGCTTGGGAGAGGGTTAATATCCTCCTACTTCAAAATAAATCACTAGAAAATTCACTTCCAGTTTAAACACTTTTTTAGGATGGTCTAAACCTCATAACCATTGAGGACTGTGTAGGTAGCATTGAGACTCCTTTCTTCCCTTAAGGAAGTCGATCTTCCTAGGATTCCAAAAATCAAATCTCAGTTTCATAGATGTACCCTTTTGTTGCTCAACAAGACTAGTTCTCCTGATTCTTAACTAGATTGTAGTTGGCATTGAAGCCCTAGAATGTCGTTAATAAGTTGGATATCCCGTTTTCCCTTATATGAAATTGTAAGTTGATTGATTTCTTTATTTTTATTGTAGGGTGTTTTAAATTTCTTATGCTAAATTACAAGCCAACTTGAGACCTTTTGATATATTTAGGTAAGGATGATTTTTCTTGATTCTCTCAATGGATATTCTAGTGGTTGACTTCTAAGCAAATTATTTATTGATCTCCTTATGGAACCTTGAATGTATGTATTTGGTAATGAAGTCTTACTATGTTGTTTATTAAGATAAATCATTTTCAATGATATTTAGTTACGCTACATAAGGATTGTACTTGTTACAATAGCTTGATGCAATTGATAAATGAGGCTTGACATAAATGAACTTAACTTAGAAAATGATTCTAAGGATGGGCGCAATAGATCTCTACCTAGTACTGGACTCTTACTTATGCTTGCATATATTATTTTTAATCCTTAAAGTCTTATGTTCTTACTCAATTGCGCTTGTTTATTGATAAAACATGGATTTAATTAATGGTCCTTGAATGATTTATAACGGGGAAACCTAATGTAAAAGTGGTGTTAAATTAATGGATTGTTTAAGAAGATTGATCTTCTTAAGGGTTTTTGTAATGAATGTATAATCTTATCTTTTCCTTACATACTCCTAGAAGACATTCCTAGATATGAAAATGTATATTGAAAACTAGAAGATTAAGTTGTCTTTACGCTCATTGTTGTTTGAAAATGATAAGTATAGTATAATAATGTGTTGCACCATGAAAATAATGATGATGTATGTTGATTAAGTAACTAGATTACTCTTTCACCATGAAAATAATGATGATGTATGTTGACTAAGTAACTATCTTACTCTTGCGCCATTGAATTAATGATGATGTATGCTTGATAAACTAGTCTAGAGTTATGAGATGTGATTGATTAAGGGACATAAACACCTCCTCGTTCCTCAGAATAGTCACCAGTCCTAAGACCTTAAATGGTCAAAATCAATCTGATGAATCCCAGACATGAGCGTTGCTTATGTGTCTTGGAGGTCCTAACCTTGCAGGGTAGGTTGGGCAGGTAGTTCTTCTAATGTTCAGTGACATGGTTGATCATTTATTTGTATTTTTATTCAGTTGATAGTGATGTGTTGATTGTGAAACTATTAATTATGATGAAGCATGGTTGATTCGTTGTTTATGTGTACTCAACTAGATTACTCTTTCACCATGAAAATAATGATGATGTATGTTGACTAAGTAACTATCTTACTCTTGCGCCATTGAATTAATGATGATGTATGCTTGATAAACTAGTCTAGAGTTATGAGATGTGATTGATTAAGGGACATAAACACCTCCTCGTTCCTCAGAATAGTCACCAGTCCTAAGACCTTAAATGGTCAAAATCAATCTGATGAATCCCAGACATGAGCGTTGCTTATGTGTCTTGGAGGTCCTAACCTTGCAGGGTAGGTTGGGCAGGTAGTTCTTCTAATGTTCAGTGACATGGTTGATCATTTATTTGTATTTTTATTCAGTTGATAGTGATGTGTTGATTGTGAAACTATTAATTATGATGAAGCATGGTTGATTCGTTGTTTATGTGTTGATTATGTGTTTCTTTTAATTACATTAATGCAATTCTTATGTGCCGTTATAATTGTGATGGTGTATCACTTGTAATGCTGTTAATTTACGTTGTGATGATTTAACTTCCTCACGCAAAAAAAATAAAATAAAAATTTACCTATCGTACATCGCCATTTGTTGTCGTAACGGTGGGGGTGTTACACCTAGGATGAAAAAGCGTGTCACCTTTGTGATACTAATGATCCATATTATTTTCAGCATGAAATGAGAGCATATATATAACAAAGAAATATTTAGAGATATTGCAAGAGTGAAAGACTCGCTAGAATGGTGGCAGCTTATCTCTAAGAAGAGATGTGATGGCTACTCGCATTCATAAGAAGATGATTATTACAATAGGCTCTAAGGGCCTTTTTAACATAAGTAAAATCCAAAAACCTAACCCCAGAAGATGAAAATCCACAAGGTTTGTGGGCCCCAATGGGGGTAGTTGATACGTCAACTTCCCAGGGGCATAAATTTTGCATACGATCTCAGTTTGGGGCACACAATAGCTCGTTGGAAAGATATATCTGAGGACTACAACTTTTGGGTGAGAAACATCAATCTATGATCCATATTTCTCCTCGTTTTCTAAAAAATCATCGTTTAGGGCCTCAAAACGGCTCTGAAAGTTTAGGACCTGAAAACTACTAAAAATAGTAAATTACCAAAATTGCCAGAAAACTGTTTTGAGCCAGTTGGAGAAGGTGGGTGGTCACCGATATACACCTAGATCAATCCTCCTTCCTTAGGAAGTAATGACCTCCATTGCATTGAGTTCCCGGGGGAGAGGGGAAAGTGATTGTTGAATCTGAATCTTGGTGAGCTACTTGCCTTGATGGAGACGTTGCACTGCTTGGTTTGTTGAAGGTTGTCATGAACCTATGGCTAGAAGGTTTGGACATTTTTAACGAGTCTGGATACATGAGATGACTGTGTGCAGAAGGAATATTTACGCTTTGCTGCAACCTTGTCGACCTGCTTCTGTTGGATAGAAGGTGCTTGGGGTGAGGCTGTAGCGGTTGTTGTGTCCTTCTATTCCCCTTTTGAACAGATTGTAAAGAAGATGAATTTTGAAGTATGATATACTACCTTGCGGCACTGTTTAGGTGGAACAATAGTCAGAATTACCTCTGATATTCTGTAGAGGTGACCCCCCAAAGTAACAAGGACACTACGGGGTCAAGACTCATAAATAGCATGGCGCTTCCACATATATGGTTGGCCCAAGAGAACATCACAGACATCCAGTGGGGAAAAATTGCATAATACCTCATCCCTGAAGGATTGGATGTCGTATGACAATCAACACTGCTGGCTGACACGAAGATCTTGTCCTTGGCGAAGCCACCCGATGTTGTATGGTCGCAGGTGTGGTGTTGTCAACAATCCCAACTGTTTGATGACCTCTGCTGAGATGAGGTTCTTCTGGCTTCCGCTATCAACAATAAAATGTAGCGCGGTCCCCTTCATCCACATCTGTGAATGAAAAAGGTGCTCCCCCTCTTCTGGATTTGTTGGTTCTTTTGGTTGAATTGCTGCAGTCATGACAATAGCAGTGGGGTCTGCATCGATGATCTGTCTTTTACCAATATTTTCATAATTAGTTCTGAATCAGGGTTCGGCTCCTTGTCTTTGATATCGGCCACCAATGACTGTTTTGAGCGAAATTCATCGGTGTTGTGCCACGGGATTTTGTGGAAATCACATCATTTTGCAGTGTCCTTCTTTGTCTTCCTGTGACCCTTCTTTTCCTATGGCTTAGATTGGTTTTCAGGAAGTTTTTTGTTAGGGCCGTCTTTGATATACTTTGGTTGTTGTGGATTTGCAGATCTGAACTCCTGTTTGTTCTGGTGATTAAACTTCTACTTGATTTTAACAACATATCGATAAGCAGAACCGAGTGATGAGATGTCCAGAAAATCCATTTCAGTTTGGATGTATCTGTGTAGAGCCCCACAGTATTTCAAAACCAAATGTCGTTTAGAGTCCTTGATACCCAACTTGGTGCGCAAGGTATGGAAGGTATTGGTGAAATCTGGAACTGCTTGGCCCCTCTCTTGCTGCAGTGTGGTCAATCTCATGTATTGGTCCTCATAGTTTCCAACAGGGTAATATTGTTCCTTTACCACATCCACAAAAAAATCCCAAGTGGGCTTGGCTCCATATATTCCAGACTCCTCTATGGAACTCTTCTCCCAGTAAGTTTCCCACCAATGTTTGACACGGGGGAGAGCTTTAAAGAGTGAAAAGGTGATATTTTCTCTATCAAAAAAATTGTGAACAGAGAAATAACCTTCTAGTAGATTTAACCATTTGTCTAGGGCTTCTGCATATATTTGTCCTTCAAATACATGAATATCAAAATTAACTTGTACCTTGAAAGGCGAGGTGCTTCCAAAGTGGCCGCTTGATGAAGATGCCCCTGTTGCTATCGGAAAATGTTGAAGGATGTGGGAAAAATTCTCCATCATTTCATCCCTCTGTCGCGTGAGAGCTTGCTCAAGCAATAGACTGATAGGATTGTCTGCTCCGTTGTTTTTCTTTTCTTCTGCCATTGAGGGTTTCCTGGGTGTGCGAGAGCGATTATCCTTAATAGAGACAAGCTCGAGACCCAACTTGATATACTCGGACCTCATTGGGAACATGCATTGAAAAACGATCAAGAGCAACCTACTCTGATACCACTGATCCAGATTATTTTCGGCATGAAATAAGAGCGGAGATATAACACAAATATTTAGAGATATTGCAAGAGAGACAACAATATAACAGAGATATAGTGGAAATAAACAAGAGTCACAGATATACAGTAATACATGATTTCTATTAATGAAATAAATGTACAGAGACTGTAAAAGTACAAAGTGAAAGACTCGCTAGAATGGTGGAAGCTTGTCTCTGAGAAGAGATGTGATGGCTACTCTCATTCGTAAGAAGATGATTATTACAATGAGGCTCTAAGGGTATTTTGAAGATAAGTAAAATCCAAAACCCTAACCCCAGAAGATGAAAAGCCAAAAGGTTTGTGGGCCCCGATGGGGGTAGTTGATACGTCAACTTCCCAGGGGCGTAACTTTTGCATACGATCTCAGTTTGGGGCACTCGATAGCTCGTTGGAAATATCTATCCGAGGACTACAAATTTTGGGTGAGAAGCAATGATATATGATCCATTTTGCTCCCCGTTTTCTAAAATAACATCGTTTAGGCCCTCAAAACGGTTCTAGAAGTTTAGGACCCGAAAAACTGCTAAAAATAGTAAATTACCGAAATTGCCAGAAAACTATTTTGAGCTTGTTGGAGAAGGTGAGTGGCCACCGATATCCACCTAGATCAACTAAGAAGGTTGAATATGAAAAACACTTTCTCTTAGATTGTCCAACCTATACCATATTAGATCTCAATTTCAAAATATGTGTCACACTACCAACCTCCCTAACCTTTTAACTCAACAAAACTATGGTGATCTTGGAAAGATTCTCTTAATTCTTTTCGAACACATAAATAAATTTCTAAAGAATTGCAAGTAATCTCTTACCCTCTTAAGGTCCGATAAACCAATTCAGTCTTAGTGGATGTTAATCATCATCATCATCATCATATTTAATTGTTAAATAAAATTGAAATGAAAGAAATGCCACTTTGTATATAACATGGAATAATGTTTTTACAAAATTGATCTCATAAATTATCACTTATTCCAATAGTAAATACTTCATAAGAAGTATTTCCTAAAATTAATATATCATATCATAAATTTAAAATGAATGAGAGGGTGAATCTATGAATCTGGATAACACTTTTTGGAATAAAAATTCCTCAATGGAGGTTACCTCGATCGAACTATAATGTTCGACTGAGATCCTTTATTTCATAAAACAACAAAAATCGACCGTGAAGCCCTTACTTTTATTTGCAACAATGACACACGAGAACATGGATTCAACTATTTCATCTTAGGTGATGGAATTGATACCAATGGACTTATGAATGCTCTATTCAATAGTGTATAAATTTCACACTTTCATTTCATATTATATTTTTAAATATATTTTCTTTTCAAAGTTGTAGTTTATTTTTTTTCCATTGTTAAAAAAGACACTCCATTAATACCATAAACACTACATAATCATTGTTTTTTTTAAATATGTGGGATCTTCATGGATATTTTCTCTTTAAAATGATATTTTTGGTTTTTTAATTTATGTAAATAATAACGGGATTTAAATATTAATTGGTAATAATAGAAAACATAATTTTCCATAAAAATATTTAAAACATAAGTGGTATGGACTAAGTTTTGTATAATTATGCTCAATTAACGGGAACAAAAGGTATTCATTAATTTTTATGGGAATTTGCAAAAACAAACATTTAATTATATGCAAATTTAACACATTAAACATTATTAATATTTAAAAATATATATCTTAAAAAAGACAACACAATTTCTTATAAATTGTTGTACTAAATTGTTATACTGCACATCAAAATATACATGAGTTTTAAAAACTTTATTTTAAAAAATATGTAAAATATCAAATTTTTATAACCACATTTTTTTTTAACAGAATTTTCTATTAAAATATAAAAAAAAATTATTAGAGAGGCTCAAGGCACTTCAATGTGAACCATAGGTTTTGGGAGTCATAAAGTTTATTGGCTTGCCAGTGAAAAATCAAGGGAGCCTTCAAAATTAAACTCTAGCATTCCAAAGCTATCAAAAAGAGATAAAAGACATAGTTTTAAAAGGATTAAAGTAGGATATATCTAGAAAACAAAAGTAGCACTCTTCGGATAAAAAAGAGTTGAAGTAAGACAATGAAAAGGAGATGGAAATCACAGACAACAATGAGGGGGAAATTGAGAGGAAAAAATTAGAATTCTAAACTATTGCTCCCCCATCTGAGTGGATTAGGATGGGGTCATCATTCGAGGAGCCCTCTTGATTCAGTTGTATAAGGCCCCCATTTTTCTTAACCAACCATGAAGCCAACGTGGACAACAACCTCTTTTGATTTTCCAAAGCTTCAAGCCGCTGAATAAATTCATTGGAGTCATTCACCCTAGTTAATATTGCTTAGGAAACCAAAGGTTTGGTATGCCAATAGAACTCCACAGTGCGGTAGAATTTCATGCCCCTATTCTTGCTAGAATGCAAGTCTGGAGTGAAATGTCCCACATGTTAGTTAATATCCTCATGCTCTTGAAAATGCCTGATTACTTTCACATCTTTCTCGATGGGTTGAATAGTAGCCTGAGCAGAGGACGAGACTGAATTCATGTACAAATTTGTCACTTCTTCAGCTTCAATGGTAAGGAGGCAAAGCAAATTAAGGTATTATAAGGAGGTAATCAACCCTAATCTAGAAGATCAAAATTATCTCTTTGTTTTGACAAGTGTAAATAAAAAAGATAAGCATTTCTAAGTTAAGAACAAATTCTCATGAGCTCCATTGTGAAACTAGGTGTTGGTCAATTCCTAAAATGCCCTGGGATGAAAGAGCATGTCACATTTGTGACACTAAGAAGGTTGAAGATGAAAAACATTTTCTCTTAGATTGTCCAGCCTATACCCAGATTAGATCTCAATTTCAAAATATTTGTCACACTACCAACCTCCCTAATATTTTAACTCAACAAAACTATGATGATCATGGGAAGTTTCTCTTAATTCTTTTCGAATACATAAACAAATTTCTAAAAAAATGCAAGTAATATTTATACTCTTAAGGTCCGATAAACCAATTCAATTTGAGTGGATATTAATCGTCATCATCATCATCGTCATAATATTTAATTGTGAAATAAAATTAAAATGAAAGAAATACCACTTTGTATATAATATGGAATAATGTTTTTACAAAATCGATCTCATAAGTTATCACTTATTCCAATAGTAAATACTTCCTAAAAAGTGTTTCCTAAAATTAATATATCATATCATAAATTTAAAATCAATGAGAGGGTGAATCTATGAAACTAGATAACACTTTTTGGCATAACACATTCTCGATGGAGGTTACCTCGATCGAACAATAAAGTTCAATTGAGATGCTTTTTTTCATAAACAACAAAAATCAACCGTGAGGCCCTTATTTTTATTTGCAACAATGGCACACATGAACCCAAATTCAACTATTTCATCTTAGGTGATGGAATTGATGCCAATGGACTTGTGAATTCTCTATTCTATTCCACGGTGTATAATTTTCACACATTCATTCCATATTATATTTTGAAATTTATTTTCTTTTAAAAGTTATAATTTTTTTTTCCATTGTTCAAAATACACTCCATTAGTACCATAAAAGCTACACAAACATTTTTTATTTTATTTTAAATATGTGGGATCACAGCACATATTTCCTCTTTAAAATGATATTTTTTGTTTTTCAATTTATAAAAATAATTATTAGATTTAAATATTAATTGGTAATAATAAAAAATACAATTTCCATAAAAATATTTTAAAAATAATTGGGATAGACTAAATTTTGTATAATTGTGCTCAATAAAAATCATTCATTATTTTTTTATGGAAATTTGCAAAGACAAACATTTAATTAAATGCAAATTTAACACATTAAATACTATTAATATTTTAAAAAAGACAACACAATTTCTTATAAATTATTATACTACATATCAAAATATACATGAGTTTTAAAACCTTCAATTTAAACAATATATAAAATATCAAAATTTTATAACCATATTTTTTAAGCAGAAGTTTTTATTAAAATATAAACAAAATTTATTAGAAAGGCTGAAGACACTTCAATGTGAACCATAGGTTTTGAGAGTCATGAAGTTTGTTGGCCTGCTAATGGGAAACCAAGGGAGCCTTCAAAATTAAACTTTAGTATTCCAAAACTATCAAAAAGAGATAAAAGACATATTTTTAAAAGGGTTAAAGTAAAACATATCTAGAAAACAAAAGTAACACTCTTGGGACAAAAAATAGCTAAAGTAAAACCTTGAAAAGGAGATGGAAATCACAAACATCAAGGAGGGGGAATCTAAGAGGAAAAAGTAGAATTCCAAGCTACTGCTCCCCTAACTGAGTGTATTAGGATGGGGTCATCCTTTAAGGATCCCTCTTGAGTCAGTTGAATAGAGCCCCCATTTTTCTTAACCAACTATGAAAGCAACGTGGGAAAAACCTGTTTTGATTTTTGAAAGCTTCAAGTAGCTGGTGAAATTCGTTGGAGTCATTCGCCCTAGATAACGTTGTTTAGGTAACCAAAGTTTTGGTATGCCAATAGAATTCTACAGCGTGGTAGAATTGCATGCCCCTATTCCTGCTAGAATGCAGGTATGGAATGAAATCTCACACCCACTCGTTAATATCCTCATCCTCTTGAAAATACCTGATTACTTTCACATCTTTCTTGATGGGTTGAATAATAGCCTAAGCAAAGGCGGGGATAGAATTACTGTACAGAGTTGCCACTTCTTCAGCTTCAATGGTAAGGTGGTAAAGAAACTTAAGGTATTATAAGGAGGTAATCAACCCTAATCTAGGAGATAAAAATTATCTCTCTCATTTGACAAGTGTAAAGAAAAAAAATAAGCATTGCTAAGATAAGAATAAATTTTCACGAGCTCCATAATGAAACTGGGCGTTGGTCAATTCCTAAAATTCCCTGGGATGAAAGATAGTGTCACCTTTATGACACTAAGAAGGTTGAAGAGGAAAAACACTTTCTCTTAGATTGTCCAGCCTATACCTAGATTAGATCTCAATTTCAAAATATTTGTCACACTTCCAACCTCCCTAACCTTTTAACTCAACAAAACTATGGTGATCTTAGAAAACTTCTCTTAATGATTTTCGAACACATAAACAAATTTCTAAAAAATTGCATGTAATATCTTACCCTCTTAAGGTCTGATAAATCAATTTAGTCTCAATAGATGTTAATCATCATGATCATAATATTTAATTGTTAAATAAAATTAAAATGATAATTAATGTTTTTACAAAATCAATCTCATAATTTATCAGTTATTCCAATAGTAAATCCTTCATAAAAAGTGTTTCCTAAAATTAATACATCATATCATAAATTTAAAATGAATGAAAGGGTGAATCTTTGAAATTGGATAACACTTTTTGGCATAACAAATCCTCGATGGAGGTTACCTCGAAAGAATTATAAAATTCGATTGAGATCATTTTTTTCTTAAAACAACATGATGCCCTTATTTTTATTTGCAACAATGACACATAAGAACGTGGATTCAACTATTTCACCTTTGATGATGAAATTGATGCCAATGGAATCGTGAATGCTCTATTCCATGGTGTATAATTTTCACACTTTCATTTCATATTATATTTTTTAATTTATTTTCTTTTAAAAGTTATACTTGATTTTGTTTTTCCATTGTTCCAAAAGACACCCCATTAGTACCATAAAAACTATACTATCAATTTAAAAAAAAATAAAATAAATAAATATGTGGGATCTTGTGGATATAACCTCTTTAAAATGATATTTTTAGTTTTTCAATTTATATAAATAATAATGGGATTTAAATATTAATTGGTAATAATAAAAAAACATATTTTTCCATAAAATTATTAAAAAAATAAGTAGGATGTATTAAGTTTTGTATAATTGTGTTCAATTAATGAGAACAAAAGTCATTCATTAATTTTTATGAAAATTTGTAAAACCAAACATTTAATTAAATGCAAATTTAACAAATTAAATGCTATCAATATTATATTTCTTAAAAAAACAACACAATTTTTTATAAATTGTTATACTGCATATCAAAATATACACGAGTTTTAAAAACTTCAATTTAAAAAATATGTAAAATATCAATTTTTTATAACCACATTTTTTTTTAAGTAAAAGTTTCTATTAAAATATAAACAAAATTTATGAGAGAGGGTCGAGGCAATTCAATGTGAACCATAGGTTTTGAGAGTCGTGAAGTTTATTGTCCTGCGAGTGGGAAACCAAGGGAGCCTTCAAAATTAAACTCTATCATTCCAAACCTATAAAAAAAAAAAAGAGAAAATAATTATTTTTAAAAGGATTAAAGTAGGACATATCTAGATTTTTTTTTTATCTCTCTTGGAACAAAAAAAAGCTGAAGATCGACCATCAATCATAGACATCAATGAAAAGAAGGTGTAAATCATAGACATCAATGAGGGGGAACCTGAGAGGAAAAATTAGAATTCTGATCTACTTCTCCCCCAGGATGGGGTCATCCTTCGAGGAGCCATGTTGAGTCAGTTGAATAGCACCCCCATTTTTCTTAACCAACTATGAAATCAACATGGGAAACAACCTGTTTTTCTTTTCCAAAGCTTCAATCTGTTGGCGAAATTAGTTGGATTCTTTCACTCTAGCTAATATTACTCAGTAAACCAAAGTTTTGTTAATGCCAATAAAACTCCACAGTGCAATAGAATTTTGTGCCCCTATTCCTATTGGAATTGTAACGACCCCGTCGTTACGACTCCAAGCAAAGAGACAAGTTCACTTTTTATTTTATTTTTAGGCAGGAAGGAAACGACAACAAACAGTTGAACCACACAACTAGGCAATGAACACAAACACGCAGATCATGCAACAGACAACTACGACTCCATGCACTAGAAAAAGGAGAAATTGGGCGAAACATGCATAAACCAACAGATATAAATGACTACCCGCCCTACACAAACATGACAACGCCTACAAGATAAAGGAAAACACCCACCATCCTGACACAACGGCCTCGACGACCAGTAACTAGGACCTCTATGGCAGACCAAACGCATGAAGGCATTACAACCAAGTACCAACTGCGATTACAACAAACAATGCCCACATCGTGGAGCACAGACTCCGGCCAGATTATCCTTCGCATCTATCCGTCAGGGCGCACGATGATCCCCTCCTCAGGAATCAAGCCATCACAAGGTGATAGGAGTGATAGTCACCAAGGCGCTACATAACCTATCCATACCAAAATCCCAAGAAAATCTGATGCGCCAAGAGACCGAATTAACTATCAACATGAAGACTATACCCAAACACTCCATCGGAAAATGAACAAGATGCAGGGGAAAACTGACTGCTATAACATTCCTATGCCCTAAAACTTCTTGGCGCAGCAAATTCTATGCAAACATACGTAAATTTGTACACATTAAAATAATTTTTATCAACATTTAGTTCATTGTAACCATTTTCCACTTCCAGATAACCGATAAGTAAATTACTAAGGATGATTTCGCTAACGTTTAAACTGAAGCAAAATCGCTGCCCCTTTAAACAATAAAAATTGTTGTTTCTTAAAACTGAAACAACTATAACACCGTCGCTATCTAAGGAACACAGATATGATCAATATAATAAAAATCGATGTCTATGTAACCTGTGTAATGAAATCACTATCTAAATAATCTATAAAACAATCGCTAGCTATGTCAACTCAGTCTGCATATAAATGCTGACTATATAATCACTGTCTTATTCATTCACAATCATGCATAGCCACTATCAAAAATCATTGTTCTAAGTCAACGCTCCTTAACAAGAGTCACTGAGTTTTGGAAACATTATAGTCAGAAAAAAAATGTAAACAAGTAGCTGCCTAAATAACAATATGGGTGAATTCAGCGATATAATAACATTGCTGTAATGTATCGCGATGTGATTAACATGTACAAATAAATCACATGGTGTAAATTGTTATCACTGTGTAATGATATGATCGATGGGTACAATTATGATATCGCCGTCCATAAAAAGAAATTACCATTTAAAGGAAATAACAAGGAAACAACTGTATTTTTTGATGCCCAAAGAAAAGGAAGCGCAGTCTAGAATTAAGGTTATTGTGTCTAAAGGATTCACAGAGAAGGGGTTGTGTATTTCGAATCAAGGGATTGACGGGGAAATACGCAAAGTATAAACAATGGTTAATTACGTGGGAAGGAATGAATCGCCAGGAAAGCAAACGCAGAGACAAAATCGCTGCCCAAATGTATACAATATACACAACATGGAATAAATCGCTACCAGACTAGAATGTTAAATCACTAACAGACTTGAATATATTAAATAGCTAACAACCTATTAAATTTGCTATCAACATATATTAAATCGTTGACAGTCTATTAAATTCGCCTTCCCAAAATACTCTGTCAACAAATATCATGGTGTAAATAAGATATTGCAGTGAAATAAAACAGTGGATAAGATATTGCAGAGTAATCGCCACGAAATCATAGCATGAAGACTGTGTATTGTGTCATGGAAACAACAGTGGGTAGCTGGGTAAACCGCAGTCGATGCAGCAACAAATCTGGGTCCGTTGGGCATATAAAAACACAGTCAAAGAAACAACGAAGTCATGGTAAGTTGGTATGAAAAACGCAGTCATTGCATCGTAGTCCAAAACGAATCTGATGATATTCTATTTAAAAAAAAAACTAATGGTGTATAACAAGGACGTGGCTGTATGAAAATGATAAACTTGCTGTCCAATCAACACATAATATACTATCAACGCAGAGTAAAGAAAATGCATGGAAAAAAAAAATTCTCTATTCAATGCAGAGCAATTTCACCTACGAAATGTAATAATTTGCAGAGGAAGATTCGCAGGCCAGATGTATGAAAAACGCAGGGAAAATTTTGCCTTTAAAAAAGATTAAAATGTGGAGGGAAATTGCAGGCCAGATGGGCCAGAACGCAAGGTAAAATCGTCCTTAAAACATAATGAATTTGCAGAGGAGAAATTACAGTCAAGGTGTTAAATTGCAGAGCGAAAATTTGCCAGTTTGTAAGGAATAACATTTTAGAGTAAAAAGATAAAAGTATTCGTCAATCAAGACGCAGGTAAACGCATGAGAAAAAATCAGTATCATCATTCCAACGATAGGAGAAAAATGCAGTAATAAAAGTAATAACATTCAACCATTACACAGTAACAATGCCACCATTACACATTAATAGCAACTACAAATCACTGTCAAATGCAGAATAATAAAAGAATAAAACACAGTCTAATCTAGCCCAAGGCAGAGTAAAAAAATTTCGTCATCAAAGAAATAAATTGTAGAGGGAAATTGCAACAAGGCGCAAGATAATCACTCGAGCAAGAACAATCAACAGGGGTAGATAGCTGGGCAATACATCCTTCGCTCGCCATCCACGTATAGAAAAGCATGGCATTAGGATCTATAGGTCTATTAACATCGAAGTGACGACCGTCGACCTAGATCCTAGTCGACTGCTCAGGTGTGGACTGATGATCTAGGGATGAGGACGAAGATAAGGCACAAAATCTTCATAAAATCAATAGAACCAAGAGGACAGTCACAACATTCAAGGATCGATTGCCAAGGGAATCAATTCAAGCAACAAACTTAAGGCTATGGTGAATTTAGGTTCCCAATTAAATGCTAAGTAAAACACTTTCTTTACCCAATTCAAAGTACAGAAATGAAGCGCAAATTCAATATTAATATACCATTCAAAATAAATACATGCGTACCTAGCCCAAGGTGACAACTCTGAGTCGTTGTCCCACGTGCTCAGTGCAGCTCTCACTTGCCGACTGATGGGACTTCACCGGTACATCCCAACCAACGCTAGGGTTACTCTTCTTTCCCCTTAGCCCCCTTAGCCACAAAGGGGCCACACACACTAATCTAGAGAACAATTAGCTCCCATCTCGCTTCGCAAGGCCGAGCTACCACTCCTCACTGAGTTGGG
>JASDQU010227778.1:0-17387 GCA_032191745.1 Picea mariana | reverse complement strand
TTGCAATGAGGATAGAAATCCAAATCATGTTAGGGCATTTATGTTGTTAGGATGAAGATTGAATCAATAGAGATACTTTCCTCGAGCGCTGATTTTGTGATTCATGCTCTTTGCATTGATATATCATGTTGGTAAGAAGAATCTGAACTCTAGGATTGGGTCGGGTCGGTTCAATGAATGCCCAATATCTGTTGGGCGAGCTTAACCTAAATCTATCCAATGGAGCCGATCGACAAATATCGACTCCGTTTAATTATGTGATTTTACTAGTGTTCATTAAATCAACCTAGTGTTCATTAAAAGGGTGGAACTAATCCGGTACTCTGATGAAACGCCTATCGGTGTAATTACAACCAATTCTGGAAACTCGAAAGTTTTAAAGGAAACGATGTATACATATGACTTTAATTTAATCCTGTGATATTTGTAACCGCCGACATATAGTGAGATTCAAGTGACATTCTAACAACGTATTTCATTGAGGAAAATCGAGGTGTGATTAAATTGTTGAAAACAAGTTTGATCGGCATTGCCCTACACTCACCAAACCATGAACAACAATAATAGATAAATTCCTTGCAGCCTTTGTTGATTTTGGCTAAACGATAGCCGTTGAACTTTTTTTAATATATTTTAGCTAGTCACCAAAAATTAAATGCATGTGGTTGTAATGTAAGATATTTTGCAACTTTGTTTTTTGTTTTTTTAATAAGTAGTGGAGATGTGTTCATCTTTAAACAACATAATAAGAGAAGTAGAAGATATTTAATGGAGAAGAAAAAGAAGTGAATCTAGGACACCATTGAATGTAATTGAACTAGTTTTTCAATATAAATCATGTTTTTTTTCTCACATATACAATAGTGTGCTTTGTAATATGTTTTCTCCTATTTTTTTTTCTTGGAAACTCTGTTTCTTCTCCCACACTTTGGTATTAGAGAAGATTTTAGGACTTTTTTGGCATTTATATTGTGGTTCTTTAAGACGTGGTAACAAGTCCCACAGTTTGATGGAAAAAATAATGTTGTCTGGTACATCAAGATGAAGATCATTTTTTTCTCTCAACAACCGCAAGAGCTTGTTGAAAATGTCTTCCCTGATCCTGTAAACCATGTTGCATTCAATGCACTCACTCAAGTTTCGAGGAACACACCAAAGGAGAATAGGGAAAAGGATGCCAAGGCTCTTTATTTTATACAAACAACTATGGAAGACTCCATTTTCCCAAAGATTGCAGCAGCTAAAAAATAGAAGCAAGTATGGGAGATTTTGCAAAATGCATACCAAGGCAGTGGCAAGGTAAAGCTTGTCAAGCTACAATTATGAAGAAGAGATATTGAAAGTTTGGAAATGGAGGATTCTGAGTCACTGAATGATTTGCTTACTCGCACTATAAATTTGGGTAACCAAATTAGAACTAATAGAGACACTCTTCAAGATAAAAAAATCATAGAAAAAACCTTGAGAAGTATTCCTGCTAGATGTCATCATATTGTTGTAGCAATAGAAGAGTCAAAGGATTTAACTCAGATGTTTCTTGATGAGCACATGGATTCCTTGCAAATCCATGAATAAAGGTTAAATAGACAAAATGCCATCTCTTATGAGAAAGATTTTGGACCTCAAGTTCTAGTTAGAGGAAGAGGCAGATCACTCAACAATAGAGGTGTTGCTAGAGGTGGTGGTAGAAAGACGTGGAAGAAGAAGGAACACCAATAATTCTTGTGGAAGCTTTTCAAAAAAGTATGGAAAATAAAATGTCCAATGTCATTACTATAAAAAGATTGGACATTATACCTCTAAATGTAGAAAAAAAAACAATATGATATGTACTAGCAAATGCAAATTTCATTAAGAAGGAAGAAACTAAAGGTGATAATAAAGAAAATCTATTTATCATTTGCAATGTAGTAGAAGAAAGTAATAAGGATGCTTAGTACTTAGATAGTGGTTGTAGCAACCACATGATTGGAAAAAAATAAGTGTTTTCTAGCATTGATGAATCAGTGAAATCTAAGGTGAGAATGAGAAATAACGACAAAGTATCATTTATGGGTAAATGATGCATCTCCATCTGCACCAAACAAGGTGACATTAAACAAATCTAAGATGTGTACTATGTCCTTGATTTAAAACATAACGTCATTAGTGTTAAACAATTAGTTCAAAAGGGATATAGGGTTATGTTTGAGAATGCATTTTTTTTATAGAAATGGAAGTGATAGTCAAATTACAATAGTCAATATGACAAATACAATAATGATTCCTTTAACCATGAAGAATGAATTTTTAGTTGTTTTCAAAATTGATACACGAGATATTGAGGCAGCAATACCTCCTATGGAGTTATCAAATGGCACACAAGGTATTACCACAATGATACCTCAAAGAATTGGCATTCAACATGGAACACAAGGTGTCACCCAAGTGACACCTCCATAAACAAGTTCCCAAGTTGTCCCCGAGGAAACTCCTCCAACAAGAAATCCTAGCACAAAACAATCCATCATCTTTGAGGTATCATGTAAACAATAGCTCAAGAAAAACAAGAATCTTGAAGGAGATATATGAGACATCCATGTATGAAGATGATTATAATGAATTGGTGAATTTTTCTTTATTTTTTGAATTTGATCCTATTTATTTTGAGGATGCGGTAAATGAAATAAAATGGTGTAATGCCATGGATGAAGAAATGCAAGCAAGTAAGAAAAATGAGACATGGGAGCTAGTTAACCTTCGAGTAGGAAAATAAGTTATTGGTGTGAAGTGAGTTTATAAAACCAAGAATGATTTAGAAGGAAAAATTGAAAGACAGAAAGCATGGCTTGTGGTCAAAGGGTATAAACAACAACATGGAAGAGATTATATTGAAACCTTTTCTCGTATAGCAAGGATGGACACAGTGAGACTTGTCTCGGCAATAGCAACTCAAGACAAATGGAAATCCCTTCAGATGGATGTAAAATCAACATTTCTCAATGGAGTATTAAAGAAAGAAATATATGTTGAACAACCCCTAGATTTTGAAACTCCGGGACTTGAGAAGAAAGTGTTGAAGTTGAAGAAAGCATTGTATGGGCTCACGAAAATGCCTAGGGCTTGGTATAGCTGTGTTGACTCATACTTGTTGAGAAATGGTTTTAGTAAAAACATAGTGAACTAACACTTTAAATCAAAGTGAGCAATCAAGGTGAAATTTTAATTATTTTCTTATATGTAGATGATTTGATTTTTATAGGAAATATTAATTTGTCTAGAGAAGAATTTAGAACAACAATGAAGAAATAATTTGAAATGATAGATATGCTATTATTGAGATACTTTCTTGGTATTGAGGTTAAACAAACGAATGAATGTATCTTCATATCTCAAACCAAGTATGCAAGGGATATTTTCAAGAGATTTTGGATGTTGAATAGCAAGTCAGTGCTAGCAGCAACAAGTTTGAAGCTAAGCAAAGATGATTTCACTAGCAATGTGGATCCAACATTTTATAAAAGTATGGTTAAAAGTATTACACATATCTAACAACAACAAGACATGATATCATGTATACATTCACTCTAATCTCTAGGTTTATGGAGACTCCAAAGAAAACACATTTGCAAGTAGGAAAGATAATTTTAAGGTATGTAAATGGTACCAAAACCAATGGAATCTTGTATGTTACAACAAATAACTTTTGGGGAGGAAATATAGATGATCTAATGAGCACATCTAGGTATGTGTTCCCAAAACCTATTTCATGGGCTTCAAAGAAACAACCCATTGTGTCACTTTCCACAACAAAAGAGGAGCATGTGGTAGCAAATAGAACAACTTGTCAAGCTGTATGGTTAAGAAGGATACTATTATATTTGAATAAGGAGCAAGAGGGAACACCAATCTTGTGCGATAATCAATTCTCTATAGCTCTATCAAAGAATCCAGTATTTCATAGATGCAACAAACACATAGCCATAAGGTACCATTTCAAAAGAGAATTGGTTGAGTGCAGACATACTCATAAAAGCATTCGAGAAGGAGAATTTTGAGCAACTAAGAGAAGATCACAAAAACATCCCCTAAGGAGAATTTTGAGCAACTAGGAGAAGATGTGGAACTCATTCATCTCAACAAAGACTTGAATAATACCTCAACTATCACTTCATCTTGCAATCCTAAAGTTTCTTTGCAACTATACTTCAAGGGATATTATCAGTTTAGGGAAGTCAAGGTAATATATTTTATCTAGTCACCAAAAAGTTAATGCATGTGGTTGTAGTGAGTAAGATATTTTACAACTATGTATTTAATAAGTAGTGGAGATGTGTTAATCTTTAAACAACACAAAAGAAGTAAAAGATATATAGTGAAAAATAAGAAGTGAATATACAACAACAATGAATGTAATTGAACTCTATTTTCAATATAAATCTGTTTTTTTCTCACATATAAAACAATCCCACATAAATTTACCATGAAGTTGCATAAGATCCTTGAAATTTTACATTTTCCAATTTGCATTATGATAAGGAGAGGCTATGCATATACTAACTTAGGAGAACACAAATATTGGTATTGGTCTATGTATTAAGGAGAGGCTATGCATATACTAACTTAGGAGAGCACAAATATTGGCATTGGTCTATGTATTACCTGGATATGCTGTTGGGAACACCATGATCAGTAAGCCCACCAGACTTGGATAGGTCACTAGTGTTAGGGTACAATAACGTGTAAGGTACTTGATGAGGCCCATGTCTGTTCTTCAGATTGGGATTATTGTTTCTGGCTATAACATTCTTCTCCACTTGCACTAACCTCGATGAAAACCGGTTGAACGCTTCAACAATTCCATTGCCATTGGCCCAGTCTAGCGTGGATCCATGTAATTGTCCCAAGTATACTTCCTTGTGGCCATGCTGTGTCAACTTCTTCAAAAACGCCTGCATGGCTTGGCGGGTTTGGGTCGGAGAAGGCACAGTTTTAAGGACATATGCCTCTGTATCATTCAGCATTTCGGAGTATTCTTCGGAACCTTATTCTTCAATAAGGCGTCTGCTCATGGTGGGACGATTGGAACCTTGGGAAGAATTGACGGTTGCGTGGTGACCCGATGCAAGACAAATGATAGTGTTGAGTGCCTCAATAAATTCCTCTTTTGTCTCCATTTTGAACCATGGATCATCCTTGAGATCTCCATCTCCATGCCCAATGTTAACGATCTCATTCCACGAAGCTTGCAATTCTTGGTCTCTTTTGATCGAGGCATCGTTCTTGTAATACAGAGACAAGAAGTCCAAAACCCATTCTTTCACAGTAAACCATATTTCCAGGCCATCTACGGCATACTGGTAGTCTTCGATCACAAGCCTCAGCCCCTCCCCAGATACAGGTAAAGCCATTCCCCTTCACGACATAACGTTCATACGTAAATAGAACATCATGTAATTGTCTGAAAAAATCGTGCAACTAACGTTCTACTCCTTGAAGACTTGAAAACTGACCTTTTAAGAAGATCGGCGGGTAATCCTTGTTCGTTAAATCTCCATTCTTTATACATCTTAGATGTCATGTCGGTGAAATATTTGTCCGTAGTATTTGTTAAAAAAAATACTTAATTACATTATTAACTAGTTAGTTAGTTAATTTACTTTTATAAGAGTTGGTAAGTAACTCAGTAACGTTAACCATATTATGTAACTATACATATTTATATTAATAAAATATACATCAATAATGTAGTATGTTGCATTAATTATATTTCTTCTTTTATTAGTATTTTGATGGTATCAGAGCGAGTCTGGGCCTCGCTCCATCACTGGAGGGCCCAGAGACCCAGAGTTACGAAATTATCTCGAAGAGGATTTGATTGTGAGTCACGTACAAGTGAAAACTTACCACTGTCACCGTACGAAGAAAAAAAATCGTTAATGTGTGAGGAGCCGCGAAGAACCAGCTGTAAGAATCGTTGAGGAGCCCGCAAAGATCTAGCTGTAAGAATCGTTGAAGAGTCGCAAAGACCGAGCTGTAAGAATCGTTAATTCTGAATCCGTAAACCTGCATAAGTTTTATATATAGGTTGGAGAAATTATAAAAATATAGGTTGGAGAAATTAGTAATGTTTGTTTATTTTTAAGAGAAGCGGTGGACAAATTTTCAGAAGGCACTGAAAGGAAGTCTTAATATTTTTGGACATAGTAATATTGGCATTTGGCATCCATAAAGAAATAACGAGAGTAAAGTTAAAAAATAAGAAAATTGTTGATGGAAGATTTATTTTGAAGGGAAAGTGAAGTTATGCGAAGAGAAATGAATTCTATGTTATAAAAAGTCAGCAGTAAGATTTATTTAGTAGTTTGGTGGCAAGTTAACTCTCATAGTGGAGCAAGTGGAGAGAAACGAGATAGAATTAGTAGTTTGGTGGCAAGTTAACTCTCATAGTGGAGCAAGTGGAGAGAAACGAGATAGAACTAGTTTTAACTGAGAGTTTATGAGAATATGAAAATGTTTTTTTTTTTAATATTTATGTTTTTTTATATCTTGAAATTTGAAATGTACAAGGTATTGAGTTTAGCTAATTCAAGACCAATATAGTTATTTTGTTAGAATTAGCTACTCTAACAAATGATAGGACAATAAGGAAATCCAAGGCCAAGGAAAATTCAAGAGAAAAAAGATGTTAAGCATGGTGATGAGATTTATTTTGGAATTTATAAAGAGAGTTGCAAAGAGATAAGTTATGTGAATTGAAGAAGCATATTCCAGCTAGGCCAACAAAGTCGATAGATGAAGAAGAGTTGTCATGGAACAAATATTCTACAAGAAAGAAAATTGAGGCTTGCAGGGAAGAAATCGCAAGACAAGATTATTTTCTCTTCTATTGTTGAAGAGCAAGAATCATTATTGCCTCTTCTATTGTTGACCATTTTATGGACAACGTTTCCGCATTATTGAGCAGTGAAAACTGCATGAAGAAAGTCGCAAAGAAGAAAGATGGGCAGAGACATGGCAACAAAATATAACTAAATTTTTGGCTTTTTCATTCATCAGCAAATACATAAGAAATGAATTGTTGTAATTTGAGGGGTGCATGTTCGCTTGTACCCAAGATCCCAGTAGACACTCCAGTAAGTTTTTTGGTTCCATTTGTAAGAAGCTGTGAGCTTTGCTATAGGCAAGCTTTGTTCCCCATGTTCAATAAGCCCTGATTGAATCAGGCCTACATAGGTCAATATGTGATCATGTAGCATGTATCCTTGGTTTCAAGCAGCATGAAGCGCTAGCCATGATACATCACAACTATCTCTGGTTTCGAGCAGCTTGAGGCGCTGGCCAGAAGGAATGTGATATTAAGTCCACTTTGGTAAAGGAATGTGGTATGAAGTTCACTTTGATAGATATAAGGGTGTCTACTCATAACTTTGGTAAAGGAATGTGGTATGAAATCCACTTTGGTAAAGGAATGTGGTATGAAGTCCACTTTGGTAGATACAAGGGTGTCTACTGGTATGCTAACTTGATGATTGTATCGAAGAATTTGAATCTTCTATTAATAGGGAAAATGTGAGATATTAATCTCAGAGGACCAACTTTTGTTTTAGGGGGAGTGTGAAGTCTATTGTCTATTGCATTATTTCATTGGACGCTGGTGATTGACATTATTACATTGGAAGTTGGTGATAGTGATAGTTTTTCCCGGATGTTACATCCTTAACTAGTCAGTGAGTTAGTTTACCCTTATAGGAGTTGGTAAGTAACTCAGTAACACACTGTAACCATACTGTGTAACTAAACATGTTCATATTAATAAAATACACATCAATAATATAGTGTGTTGCATCAATTATGTTTTGTAGTGTGTTGCATCAATTATGTTTATGTTTCTGCTTAATCTTTTCAATATCCCTTCTTTCGATAATTCCTCTTGAGTTTATTAGTTTCTAACGGGTAGTTTGATTGGTGTGCATTGTATTAAAATAATGATGTATCAATAATTTGTATAGCGGGTGCATTGTACTCAGTTGTCTGTGAGTAGCGATAATGAAGGGTTCCATAGTTGCATGAGTTCTCAGCTGCAATCAATTAAAAATACAAAAAGAAATACTCAATGTAATAGTTCCACACAATTAGTTGTCCGCCGTTTATAAAAATATAATCCAGCAGGGTTTACCAATGACTGATCATTTGATGGTAACAGGAATCGTTAACAATGACATGAGATTTTGCCAATCGCCATAACGCTTCTTGTTCTGTTCCATCCTCCGCAGAAGTGTAAACGTTTCTAACAGCTTCGAGATCAGCAGTGGGATGCAAACATAATTCAATGGCGACACGCTTGAGCACTCCGTCGTTGGAGAGGAAGAAAACTGTGCGACTGGCATATGTTTTAATCTCGTATGATTGCTTATTGATCCGTTCGGCATACAGCATATATACATCATAGTAGTCCCGAATAAAGAGCCTCTTTGAGGCAACGGCCTGTATCAATTTGACTGATTTTAAAAACATATAGACTAATCACCAAAACTGAAGAACAGAGTATAAGGATGAGAAAATGCCCTAGAAACTTGCGCCACAAAAAGGCCCACACCAGTGGTACCACACCAACCAGTGTTCTAAAATCAGAGTGGTTAAAGAACCAATCATATTGTTCRTTGGTGTACCATCAGTATGATACACAACATCTCCTTGCTCATCCTTTAATGTTTCTGACTCCATTTTTGTCAGCATAAGTGGGGAAGAAGTAATTTCCCACCATTTACTCAGGGATCCAGTGAAGCACTGGATAATACTTTTGCAGGCTTCTACTTCGCCCTTACCCTTCATACACATAATTTTATATGATACGAACATTCGATCAATAACCTGTCTGATTTGACCAACAGAGAGATTGTCGATGTTCCACTCCTGATACCACTCCTCAGCATAGGAAATGCCTTCAGGAACTTTGCCTTTACCAAGCAGGTCTGGGGCAGCAGGCCTAGAGGAATGAGGAGGTATCTGTTCATATGAGGGTTTACGAATACTGACGAGAGATTGAGGTTCATCAGGGTTTCTTTTTGAAGATTCTGGAGGAGGAGACTCAGGGGGAAAAAATAAAGAAAACTTTTGTTTAGGAGTCACACCGAAAGGATTATATACAGGTGGTGAGATTATAGACATATGAGGAGGAGGATTGAGAAAAGAGTCTGGAATAGGTTTGTCAGATTTTTTCTTAGATTTTTCAGACATGTCTGACAAAGACTTCCCAATGTGTTCTATGGCTTGCCCAAATTCTTCAATCATTTCTCTTTTGTCAACTTTCTCCTCTTTGACTGTTTGCAAGACCGTATCTACCTTTGTATCCAGAGTCTAGATTCTGTCTTGGAGTTGGTTTATAGCACGAACTGTTGTATTGGTAGTGACTTGCAAATCACTTATCTGCTCAGGCTGAATAGTTTCTCTGGGTTCAAATACCTGAGTTGCCATTCCCCTTAAAGCCGCGTTTGTCCAATTTATCTGTTCAGACACAGATTGAACTCTTTTATCTATGCCTGATAATTGGTTCCTAGTATCTATCAACAAAGGAGCAGCCTTGGCAGAGTTAGAACCACTTTCCAAGATAATACTTTGGAAGGGCGGAAAGGTTGTTCTAGACTCTATAGTACTACCTTCAGTAGTCTTTCATTTATGGCCAGGTGTACTGGAACCTTCTCCTATTACTTGGACATTAGGGAAGTCTCTTGATTTCTTCCATGAATAGAAAGAAATCCAACATTTGTTTTGTTTCATATAGTCTTTCCACTGAGTGGCTAAGAGTTGTTTTTCTTTACAAGGTGTTGCTATATGAAACTCTTCTGCCTCTGGATTAGTAAACAGATCCCAATTTGTCATTTTCTTTATCCATTCCTCAGGGAACTGTCCCTCTTGACAGCCATCTATGATAGTTAAATATTTCATTATTTCTTCTATGGCTGGTTTCTTTATGGTAGGAGGCAGGGGATTAGAGAATCTGCTTTCAGGTATTACAGTGTCAAATTGTTCTACATAACCTAAGCCATATTTAGGGGCATTTGGAGTTCTAGACCCTCGATAACAGTCTTGAAGTCTGGGATCTAGACTGGCTATTGAAGGCATGTAGTGTATCATTTGACAAGAAGCAGATTCACTATGATTCATAGACTGACTGGTAGAAACAGACGACTGTACAGTGTTTTCTACCGACCTGACAGAGTCTATTCAGACTATTTCTTCTTTGACACAGAAAGGGAGGGCTTTGAGTCCAGTCACTCTGATGAAACCAGAGGCGTCTTAGAAGTAGACGAAGGACAAGCTGCTGGCCGTTTCCCCAGGTCAAAGCAAGAAAGCGTCGAATGAAAGACAACAAGTTACAGACACAGAGATGTATACAGACTTAAAAATCAAATAGATCGAGAGAGATGTTCTCATACCCGGGGAAAAAATGAGTGCACCAAACGTGGGAGAAGTGCTCTGAGTCTTCATGATTATTTTAGACATGACTAGACACTTACTTTATGTACATATTTACACTGTGGAGTTGATATCGACAACCCACGGAAAACGGATAGCACCACTGTCAGCTATCTAGACATGAAATACATCTTGATCTAATCAGGAGGTCGATCCCAATGATTAAAGTTGAAACAATATGGATCCCAATGCATAGTATACACTTGTCGAAGTAGGATAGGTTCATTGTCTTCATCATCTTCAAGCATGAACTTTGTGCGGAGGATCCAGGGATATTTTTCTTGAATAAAGATGTCCTTAATTTGTTCTTCTGTGTATAAATCATTGAGGTTCATCGGGGTTTCTTTTTGAAGATTCTGGAGGAGGAGACTCAGGGGGAAAAAAATAAAGAAAACTTTTGTTTAGGAGTCACACCGGAAGGATTATATACATGTGGTGAGATTATAGACATATGAGGAGGAGGATTGAGAAAAGAGTCTGTAATAGGTTTGTCAGATTTTTTCTTAGATTTTTCAAACATGTCTGACAAAGACTTCCCAATGTGTTCTATGGCTTGCCAAAATTCTTCAATCATTTCTCTTTTGTCAACTTTCTCCTCTTTGACTGTTTGCAAGACCGTATCTACCTTTGTATCCAGAGTCTGGATTCTGTCTTGGAGTTGGTTTACAGCACGAACTGCTGTATTGGTAGTGACTTGCAAATCAGTTATCCGCTCAGGCTGAATAGTTTCTCTGGGTTCAAATACCTGAGTTGCCATTCCCCTTAAATCCGCGTTTGTCCAATTTATCTGTTCAGACACAGATTGAACTCTTTTATCTATGCCTGATAATTGGTTCCTAGTATCTATCAACAAATGAGCAGCCTTGGCAGAGTTAGAACCACTTTCCAAGATAATACTTTGGAAGGGCGGAAAGGTTGTTCTAGACTCTATAGTACTACCTTCAGTAGTCTTCCATTTATGGCCAGGTGTACCGGAACCTTCTCCTATTACTTGGACATTAGGGAATTCTCTTGATTTCTTCCATGAGTAGAAAGAAATCCAACATTTGTTTTGTTTCATATAGTCTTTCCACTGAGTGGCTAAGAGTTGTTTTTCTTTACAAGGTGTTGCTATATGAAACTCTTCTGCCTCTGGATTAGTAAACAGATCCCAATTTGTCATTTTCTTTATCCATTCCTCAGGGAACTGTCCCTCTTGACATCCATCTATGACAGTTAAATATTTCATTATTTCTTCTATGGCTGGTTTCTTTATGGTAGGAGGCAGGGGATTAGAGAATCTGCTTTCAAGTATTACAATGTCACAATGTTCTACATAACCTAAGCCATATTTAGGGGCATTTGGAGTTCTAGACCCTCGATAACAGTCTTGAAGTCTGGGATCTAGACTGGCTATTGAAGGCATGTAGTGTATCATTTGACAAGAAGCAGATTCACTATGATTCATAGACTGACTGGTAGAAACAGATGACTGTACAGTGTTTTCTACCGACCTGATAGAGTCCATTCGGACTATTTCTTCTTTGACACAGAAAGGGAGGGCTTTGAGTCCAGTCACTCTGATGAAACCAGAGGCATCTTAGAAGTAGACGAAGGACAAGCTACTGGTCATTTCCCTAGGTCAAAGCAAGAAAGTGTCGAATGAAAGACAACAAGTTACAGACACAGAGATGTATACCGACTTAAAAATCGAACAGATCGAGAGAGATGTTCTCATACCCGAGGCAAAAATGAGTGCATGGCTCTGATACCATTTGTAAGCAGGGGCTTCCTCCGACGGAGATGATCTGATGATCGTTGAAGCTTGCTGGTGCTATCACGTGATCTTCTACACTGCTTGACTATGCGCTAATTTCCCTCGCCATGGATCTTCTGGTTTTCTGCTACTTCCTCCAGTACGAATACCGGCGGGTTAACCGCTTTACTTACTCGTATCCTCTTGGAACTGCCCGGGGCTCCTTGAAACTGAGCTAACTGGAGCTGTGATCTCACCTTTGAGCCTACCACTGCCCTAGCGGCCTCCTTGCCTTAGCGGGACTTACTACCGGCTCTCACTGCGGCCTCCACTCCACCCTCTGGACAACTTACCACCCTGGCGGTACAACTTAGGTTTCGAGCATACCAACGCAAAGAGACTGCAAATACGGGCTCATGCTATGAGTCATCAAAAGCGCATATAAATGTAAGAGTGCATCACTGACATAGAAAGGATTAATGCGGAAGCTATGAATATCATAGTTTATATTAATATGAGCCAAATGCTCTGATCGGGTATTACAAATATATTGTGCAGAAGGCACGAATCTCTCGACTGAGCAGGACTATGCTCATACACTAGGACAGACTCGATCTATATCTTGCTGCCACTTTAGGTTCACGCTGGCGGAGCCAGATCGTGCAGGCTTATCACAAGATCTTAAGGACTGACAGAAAGACTCAAGCTTCAAAGAGAGGGAAGCTAGACGACTCAAACTCACACTGACTTTGAATGCCTCAAATGAGAGACTCATCCTCCTTATATAACAAATTTCCGGAGGAGAGGCATGATTGAGAAGATACAAGATATGACTCATGGCCCCATGTGTTGGCCACCACATCAGTTCACGAGAGGATCTCGTATCCGACAATCTTTATTAAAGTAAAGGACTGACAGGGGAGTCACACAGGATTCCCTGATCAAGTCATCAAAAGCAGGATATGTGGGTCCTACGGATCCGACAAATCTTTTTTATTGACACTATTAACCAAAGTAGACGTACTAATAGTCATGAAGATGTGGGTCAATCCGCACCAAACGTCAAAGAAGTGCTCCGAGTCTTCATAATTATTTTAGACATGACTAGACACTTACTTTATGTACATATTTACACTGTGGAGTTGATATCGACAACCCACGGAAAACGGATAGCGCCACTGTCGACTATCTAGACATGAAATACATCTTGATCGAATCAGGAGGTCGATCCCAATGATTAAAGTTGAAACGATATGGATCCCAATGCATAGTATACACTTGTCGAAGTAGGATAGGTTCATTGTCTTCATCATCTTCAAGCATGAACTTTGTGCGGAGGATCCAGGGATATTTTTCCTGAATAAAGATGTCCTTAAATTGTTCTTCTGTGTATAAATCACTGAGGGAGTTTAATGATTGATGCCATTGTGGAAATATCCTTGCAGTTTCACTGACTTCAGGATTAACTCCAACAGGATTAAGCCCAAATGAGTCCCACCATTCCATGAGCCAACTTGGTTCTTCAAATTCTCTAAACATATGTGCAAACCTTAGAATAGTATAAAAGAATTCAAATCTACTTTTCCAAAGGAAAGCATTAAACCAAGTAGCTTTATATTGGGCATATGTGAGCCCATGAAGAAGATTGTCTGGATCTCCTTTAGGCCATTCTGCTTCATCTCGCATATGATTGATCTGGAAGGAATGGTATACTGGAGACCTGCACCATGTTCGGATAGATGGTTCATACCATTGGGTCTCTGCAGTCCTCAGTCGCGTTAGATCTCCAAGATCAATTAGCTTTTCTCTACTTGTGCTGATAATTGGGATTGACATGTTCCCAAGTACATGTTGAGGAGGAAGCACAGTGGGATTTGTGTTCCTCGAGAATCCAGGAAGGCCAATTTCCATTGTTTCCGTATGCCTTAGTTGCCACGTAGGATGCCAATTTGCTTTGAACACAGACCAAGGCATATTCTCACTGTAATAATGTTGTTCTGCCTTTCCTGTTACAGAATTGAATTTCTTGACAATCACCATGCAATTCAAATAACCAACCTGCCAATATGTGTCAGTGGTGAACTTTAACTTGATAACCCTTGGGGGTTGATTTGCCACAGATGGAATAGTAAAGAAGTAACCAGCTTGATCATTAACAGTACATGAACCATGTGGAGACACCATAGATAAAAATGGTGTTCCTAGAATGCAGTCAATAGGGGCTTCACCAATATGAAACCGCATTCCTATATTGTATTCTTCTAATAATAAATTTGCTCTGGTTACTTCATATTGAAAGTTCACATCTTTATTTCCTAACCCTGTGACACAAACAGAGCTAGGTCCCCAATACTTAGCAGGGATTTTATCTTTATGCAGAAGATTTATATCTAAACCAGTATCAATCAAAGCTGTTAAAGCAAATATCTCCTGCATAATTTCTAACTGAATCTGTACATAATATTTCTGATAGGAAACTACTAATACCTGCATCTGAGAAAATTCTTGGATTGCTGATGTAGGTAGGTCTTCATGTGTTTCTGGATTGTGTTGATAGGTTTCTGAAGGAGCATCTTCCAAAGGAGGAGGAATTTTCTCAATTCGACTTCTCAGAGCTAATATTTCTTGTCGAGCCCAACTATCAACTAGATAAGCATGATCCACTTCTTGTTGTAGAAACTCCATGTTTCTATGGAGGTTTGAAACTTCATGTTTAAGCTTTCTTACATCATACACCACATCAAAGAGGGATACCTCTTGAGGTCTAGGTTCCCTATTAAACTTCATATAAGTTTTGGTGTTCTTTTCATAGGAAGCTTCTAAAAATAATGGTGGATTCTTATTTCCTGTGCCTTTGCCCTTTTCATGTGCCCTCAATGGTTTAATATATGTGTCTAATAGGGAAGATTTCATGTCTCCTTCAGGGAGGCTCTTGATCTGTGCTAACATTTGGGCCTCTGTATCAGCATTGCCTTTTAAATGATGCATGCAGAGTTTCAGTTTCTCTTTCAGTGGTATGTTAGACATACTAGTATCTGACTCACTATTATGGTCTGTACAGTTACATACATAAGGATTATCACACTTACAAAGAGTATTTACAACACACTCCTCAGAAGAAAACTCTTCTTCAGATGAACTATAGTCAGAAGAATAAGCATGAAGAGGATGGGATTCTATCTTTGGAGGGGCAAAGGGCCCTTGAGGACAGTTATTAGTATCATGTGAAGATGATCCGCACCTATTGCAACCAAATCTTACCTGCCTTATTTCTTCTGCTGCTCTCTTGTCTTTATATTCTCTTGCTCTGTTTTCAGAGAGCTTTCCTTTGCTTTTTCTTGCTGCTTCATTGTCAGGACAATGGTATGCAGTATGTCCTTCTTTTCCACAAATCCAACACTTCAGCTGTTGTTTTGACTCAGCCTTATGAGTCTTCAGATGGATTCCTTTGTGGTCATAATAGTGGCTTCTTGGAAACCAGAGATTGAGAAAATATCCAATGCCATGGACTGAGGCACACACACAGGCTGTCAGAAATATCAAAGCTAAGGTCAGACATTTGCCTATTCTCTATGTCTCCAACGATAAATGGCTAAAGATAATTGAAAGTGATGCTAGTAATCATGGTTGGGGTGCTGTCCTTAAACAGAAATCCCCTCAGGGCAATGAAGAGGTTATTCAGTTTGCTTCTGGATTATGGACTCCTGCAGAACAAAATTATTCTGCATTAGATAAAGAAATTAAAGCTGCACTCAATGCTATCTATAAGTTTCAATTATATTTGATTTATCAAAAATTTATTCTTCGAACTGATGCAGTAGATATGAACAAAGTTCTCCATAAAGAACTTAATAATCCAGGAGATCATAAGTTTGCCCGATGGCAAGCATTATTTAGCAACTTTGACTTCACCATTGAACACATTAAAGGTGTTACTAATTCTTTGGCTGATTTCTTAAGCAGAGAGAATTTGCAGCTAACTGTCCAAGCAAATATTGTTTCTATTCAATTAAGAAACAATAATGAACATATAGAGAACATTCCTGACAGAATGGAGTGGGAAGAATATAAACAGATTTGGGTTCCCAGGTGGGGTTTACGTCAGAAGAAGATAATCAGCCCTGCTACACAGATATTGTATTCAGTCTTAGTCCCTGAAGTTCGGCGACAAGGACCAACAAATCTTCTCTCTCCCATAATTCACCAAGCAAATCGCCTGGCAACAGAGGCAATAACTCATTTAGGAGAATGGTTTCATGATACTGATCTCATTTGGCAAATTGAAAATCCAGAGCACAAAGAAAAATATATCTGTTTAAATCATCCTCGAACAATAGTTCAATGGCCTGAACACAATAGTGAGATCATTTTTCCTGAAACTCACTACAACTATTATGAGTATACCCGTCTTTGGTGGAATATAGATTGTCTGACTAAATAATGCATGCAAAATGCTTGAATAGTTTTCTAAAATCAATTGTTGTAAGCGTTCAACACGAGCAGCTAACTAGCTAACTGTTTGTTCTATGAGGCTATGTATTGTTATAAAGATCAAGGTTGATCACAGTGAACACAACCTTTTTGTGCAATTACAATTCTTTCTTCTTTCTATGATGTTCTGATTTAATCATTTAGTATTTAGTATATTGTTATGCTATTTCATTGAATGATTATCTAGTCCATAGATAGGCCTGCATAGATCCTTCATTTGGTATCAGAGCTAGCTTTTGTTTTAGGGTAATCATGTCAAACTCTAATTCATTGCCCATTCCACAATTTAATGGAAGTGATTATGATTATTGGTGCATCAAGATGATGACCTTTTTGATAGGGAAAGATCTATGGGATATTGTATAAATGGGTTATGCAGAGCCAGAAGATTGGACCACTCTTAATGCAAATGATAGAGTAGCTAAGAAGGAATCTAGAAGGAAGAATGCTCAAGCTTTATTTCATATTCAAAGTGATCTTGATAAAAGTTTGTTTCCAAGAATTGCAGGTGCAAAGACAGCAGCGGATGCCTGGAAGACTCTACAAGAAGCTTACCAAAGCAGTGATCAAGTCAAAGTTGCCAAGCTACAGACATTGAAAAGAGAATTTGAGAATTTGAAGATGCAAGAAGCTGAAAATGTAAGTGATTATTGTGTCAGAGTAAAAGATGTAGTCAATAAGATGGCTACTCTTGAAGAAATTG
>JASDQU010227777.1:0-17295 GCA_032191745.1 Picea mariana | reverse complement strand
CTCTCTCTCTCTCTCTCTCTCATATGTACCTCTCTCTCATGCCACTCACTTTCCCCCTATCTCACTCTCACTCTCCCCCTACTTCTTTCTTTTCCTCTGTCCCTCTCTCTCTCTCTCTCTCTCTCTCTCCAAACACCAAAGCCTAAACACCCCCTTTATAAACATGGTCCTTTTTGGTTAGCCATGATGGAAACGGAAATATATATTGGGACTCATTGGAAGTGGTTGGTACGAGACATACATATACATACATTATTCCAGGAAAGGATGGATGTGTGTCATTGGTAAACCTTCCCCATCCATATAGTGATGGTGTATGTGCGGTTATCCTTGATCAACCCCATTCAGTATTCTAGGATGTGTGATTAGTCATGAGCCCAATCCAAATCCATTATTCCAGTGTGGTTAAATTTGATTGCAAACACTAGCCAGCTGAACACCCGCCATTATTCCGAACACCAGTTCTTGGTAAATAGAAGCCTACCATTATTTTTTTGTGGTCAACTAGCCATTAGGTGACCCTCCCTCNAAAGGCGTACATCTCTCTCTCCCTCTTTACCTTTCTCTCTCTCTCCAAATTCCTCCATCTCGTTAACTCTTTCTCCCTCCCTCCCCCATAATGCTCTCTCTCACTTTCTTCCTCCTCTCTCTCTCTCCCCTTATGTAAAAATAATTTATCAATAAAATATCATAAGCAAACTAACCATCCTAAATATAAATAGCATTCACATAGTTTGAAAAATTAAATTTAAATGTCATATTCAAACATGTACATACAATACATTATAAATAGAAAATCACATTCAACAATCCTTAAGTAATAAATAAGAGGAGAAAGTAAGCACAATCACAATAAAGATGAGGTGTCCTGAAAAAAAAATAGTTTTTTATATATTTATTAAAAGGGTATATAATTAAACAACAAAAATAAGTTGGAAAAATATTTTAATTAAATACATAATTTAATAAAAATAAAAATTATTATTATGTGGTATTCATATTTCAAATTTGATTTTAATATCTAGTTTATTATTTTTTTAAATCATTTCAAGTTTATAAATGTAATTGAAAAATAAGATTCTTTCTACACAATGTCTTGGATGTTTGAACAGGTTATCACATAAAGAATTTAAAACTCTATGCAAATGCCTTCATTGCAAAATTATTGACATTCCAATAAATGTACAAATATGAGTTTTAAATTCAAGGTCATTTCAGTAAAAACTCTTACTATTAAAAGCCCAAAATGAGAGTGATCATTCTCAGAAAAGAAATTAAATATTTAGGATTATCATTAGATGCATTTCAAAAGCCCAAAATGAGAATGATCAAGAAGCAATTAAATATTTAGGATTATCATTGGATGCATTTCCTCTACTTCAATGTTAGGGTTGCACAATTCAACTCTACTTTGAAATTTTAGTCACTTGAAATCCCCTTCCCCTCCTCAAAATTTTGAATAGTTGAATCTCCCAAATATATATACCCCTAATTTAACTCAAACAAATCCTAATTAATATCATCCATTATATTAAATTAAATTTTAACTATTCTTAAAATACTTAATATAAACCCACATGATATTAACGTTTAATTATTGATAGCATTGATTTACTTGCAATGTAAATTTTATGTTAAGTATGTGAATCTTAAATTTTAGTTGTGCAAATAATCAAGAACTTTGAGCACTAATTATAAAAAATCTTCGTCTAAACAACGTGGTAGGTTGGTTAAACTGGAATGAATTGAAGCCCTCAAAACTTATTAGGATTAGTATCATATTATGATATTAGTGTTGGGTGCTGTTCGCAGAGTGAAATAAAATAATAAAAAAAATCTTAGTGGGAGAGAATGGGGTGACCATTATAAGGCCCTTTTAGACCATAGGGTCGGCTAAGAGAACCAAAAGGTAGTGAGTACGACAGCCAAGCTGAAGGATGGTAAATCAATCCCTTTTCTCGGGACAACAAGTCAATACAAATGAATTTTTAGTCCATTTTAATAAAAATAAAAATTAATATAATAAAGCACTTGACCTAAAATGAAATTAAAGTGATAATTTTAAGCCTAGGCTATAGGTAGATACAGCAAAGACAGGTTGAATTCAAAGCATGAAATAATACTCACCCAACAAACAACATTAAATAATAATTAATATAATAAAGCACTTGACCTAAAATGAAATTAAAGTGATAATTTTAAGCCTAGGCTATAGGTAGATACAGCAAAGACAGGTTGAATTCAAAGCATGAAATAATACTCACCCAACAAACAACATTGTTACGAAATTTGAGTGCTAAATATTAGCAGTATGGTTGAAGAAAAAATTAGGTAGTCTTGACATTTTAATCAAGTATTTTTCTTTAGTTCTTCTTTTCTCTAGCTTGAAAGGGATTCCTTTAGGAAAATTTATGTGACAAGGAAAGAGAGTTGTGTGGGCCGACCATTGATATTATCCCATACATAAAAACTCAAAATTATGAGCATAAATTTTTTTATGCATATATAAAAACTCAAAAAAAGAAATAATACATTTTGGATATATTATTTTATTATTATTATTATTATCAACATACAAACTAATTCTTTTACACTTTTTGAATATATATGAGAAAAATATCATTTAAATCCAATTAATCCATATCATTTTAATTAAATTAAAATATCCCCATCGATGATTTTTCAAAATCTCTGAAAAAAATGAGTTAACTTCGTATGAATTAATGAATCAAACTTTTTCTTTCACGTTTTTCTTAAACCCTAGGAAATTTATAGAAATTGTTTAATACATCCAAGTATTAAAATTATCCATGCTAATGTTAAACCAACTCAACATAATAAGGTGATATTAATGGTATTCTGAAGGTCACCTATATGATAAAAATGCATATGGATTGTCTCACAGCATTATTGATGGAGTTGCTCTTTGGTATATATTTGAAGTTTAATGGTTATGGCCAATTTTTCCTTGCTACCCTATTCGATTCGGATTAGCACAAATCGCTGCACAGAATATTTTTTCAATGCTATTAGGTTTCCTCTGTAAAACTGGAGTAGAAAAACGGAACAATGACTAACTGCAAGGTTACCTATTATCTCTATCCATCTACTTAATGGGTTTAGGGTTAATGTTGAATAATTGCAGGGACGGATCATTTAGTGATTCATCAAACTTTAAATAAAACAAGAGCGGAGGGTAATCACCAAATGTTTGAGCTCTGTCGGTCTTTCAAGGTGGAGTGTAAGGAAGAGAGGAGAAAAGTAAAGGGAAACGCAATGGACTCCCTCCATGGAATTCATTTCTCCAGTGAGATTCACAGATATTTATACACATATATTCTTTCATTATTTCTATTATTTTTCAAATTATAAAATATGTACCCGTTCAACGGACCATAAGTTGCTTCCATCACCATCCTTCCATGTCGAGTGTCGCAAGAGAGATATGTGTTGATGGAAGAACCTAAGCTGCCATGGAAGCATACCATCATCAGATCTGAAATGAACCCACTTGTCCATCAGTTGAAGCCCATGTGAATCCTGCTACAATCCATTATTATTCAGATGTCATTAGTATTTAGCGCAGAAGCTCCAGGATGTACTCAAAGACCCAATCTATAAAATATGAGAACCAATCTATAAAATATGGGGTTAACTTACAGAATGTGGATATTGAAATGAGATTTCCAATAACTGAATATTAAAAATTATAATAGTTCAAAATATTGGCAACCAAATGGGATACAGAAATACAATGAACAGAGAGCAAAGCTCTATTCCAAATAAAACCAATATGAGAACCGATTTTCTCCAGAATCTAATCGCCTCCCCTTTTATCTGATTGGCTTTTCTCCAGCCGAAGTCGCTATTGAATGTGCTCTTTCCACGTACGACCTTCCCTATGTACTCGTTACACTCAACAAATGAAATTCAAAATCAAAATCAACGATTCAATCAAATCCAATGGCCACCAATATACATGTCATAAAAGATGGAATTGACTTTGGATTGAAATGATTTTTTTTTGCAACTGGGAAAAGCAGTCTCACCGCTATTCTATTAAGAATCAAGTGAAACTTTAAAAAATACATAGTATGTTTACATTTCTCATTGTCTCTATATTCCTCAAAACAGATTTAGGAAAAGTCTATATGTTCTTAAATACAATCTTTGTCACAAAAAGAAACTAGTACATTGATTTTTTGCCTTCTATTCCATTATGTACATTAGTACCATCAAAACATAGTCAAGACCTAAATACTATGGCCAAAAGTACAGCACGAAACTTAAAACTTAGGGAAAGTGCACTTCAAGGCTTGTTTGGAGAGTTGATGAGCAACAATGTTGAAGTTTCTGTGAACATGCATGTATTTGATACTTTCAAATTTGTCTTGTATATTTTTTATCCTCTCTTGCCAGGGACTAAGATATAAGAAATTCAGTTTTGCTTCACATTTTATCCAATCAATAGTTGATTTGGAGTCGCCAACAACCATCTAATTTCTCAAAGAAAACAGTGAAGCCAGATGTAATAGTCCCCATAATCCTTGGATCTCAGCTTTCATTTTACTCTCTTCTCCTCCAATGAAATATGCTTGGTATATCTAGTCACTGCTCAGTTTAAGAAATATTCCAATACCACACCTATTTTTTGTAGTTGCACCATCAAAGAATCCAATTGGTGAGTCATCAAAATAAACTAGACTAAGGATATAATCTAGACTATCAGGTTTTTCCTCATCCTAGATAGAAAGAAGAATTTGTTATCCTACGAATGAATCTTGTCTAGCCCAATTCTCGAATAACCTCTTATTTCGATATTTACAAATACCCCAAATAACCATGAATGGAATATGTCTTAAATTTGGATATTTAATGAACCATTTAAGGATATTATCTTCCAATCCCTTTTCTCCCCACTCATCATGAATCATCAATTGTGAAAGGAACTCTTTCCAAATTAATTTAGAAACAAAACAATGAGTAAAGAGATGATCAGTTGAATCTTAACCATTGAGACATAAGAAGTCTCGATGCCTCCTCTACATTGATAATTGACTCCAGTAAGAATATTGTCCATCAGACATAACCAAATAAAACATATGATATTTCTCGGAACATTAATATGTCAAATGGATTTGTACCACCATCGATTTTCACCCTTTAAGTTAGAGTATAAAATGGACTGGTAAGCCTGCTTAACAGTGACATTGCCCAAATATTGGTTCCATGACCATACTAGTTTGTCACAGGAGTCCTTTAAATAGATGTCATTAGATTGAATAGCAAGGATGAAATTGTCCCATTCCAAATCTAGCTCGCGTGAAAGATTGAGTTGTTTAGAGTCTATCCAAACTGTCCAGTATGCTGAATTATTTGGAAGAGTAGCTTGGGCTAATGAAAAAATATTCAAATTATGAAGATGGAAAATAAGGGGACGTGAAAGAAAACACCAGTCATTCCCTCCAACAAAGGCATCCATACCTAGAGAGATTTGTTTACCACAACCCACAGTCCAAGCCATCCACCACAGAATAATTGGCATATCTGTCATAAGATTTCTCCAGATAACCGAGGCAGTAGAATGGTTGAAATCATTCATTTTGATCCAAGATGGCACATCTATACCTTTTAGGTATTTTTTCCTCAGCACTTTACTCCACACATTGTCGCCAAAGATCCCCCTCCAGCATGATTTTGCGTCCAAGGAAAGAGCAAACCACTTTAAATTTCGTAAACCCCAACCTCCACTCTCCTTTGGTAGCACAATCTTCTACCATTTGGATAGGTGAAAACCGGTTGTTTTCCCGGCACCCCTCCATATAAAAATTGTAATTAATTGTTGGATTTTATGCATAATGGTCATAGGGATCTTGACCAAACTGAGCCAGTACACAGGGATACTTAGCACGGGGATACTTAGCAGAACTGCTTTTGCTAAAACAAGTCTACCTCCTAGGGATAGTCATCGAAATGACCAACATCCAATTCACTTCTCATTTTTTTGAAGTATCCAGTCTGCCACTCTATGATTATTTTCCTTGAGATAGTATCCAAGATACTTCATCCCTTCCTCAAAATTTAAAAACTGTATATTAAAAACTGAACTCATTTTACATGCTAACTTCGGGTCAATGTTCTGAGCTAGGAAATAGGACTTGTGACAATTAACGATCATACCATATGCTTTACAGAAATTCCCTAATAGAGAGTAAAAGTAATACCATTCTTCATAATTTGCATCTCCGAGGATGAGGACATCATCAATAAATAACAGATGTGATATAAAAGTCACAACAACTACCTTTATGCCTTTGAAATATCCATTTTCAACTACTTTTTTCATATGTCTACTAAGCCATTCAATAACAAGAAGGAACATTAGTGGTGAAAGAGGACACCCCTGATGCAACCCTTAGTGGCTTTTAAAAACCGAAGTAGGAGAGTCGTTTACCAACACTTCCATACTAACATTAGTAACACATGTCATAATCCATTGAGATACTTCCCGCTTAATCCCTATCTAGATGAGCAGTAAACGCAGAAATTTCCAACTAACATTATCATATGCCTTTTTTAAATCCAACTTAAGGATGATAGAACTTAGTTTCTTAGTTTTAACTGTGTGGAATCATTCCTAGGCTAATCCTACAGCATCAAAAATCAATCTATCCTTCAGAAATCCAAATTGTTCTTGAGATATACATGAGTCCAACTTGTCCTTAATGTGAGTTGCAATTATCTTGGAGATCACTTTGTAAGAAAATTTACATAAGGCAATGGGCCTGAACTCATTAAAAGAGGAAGGTTTTCTCACCTTTGGAATAAGAGAAAAAAAGTATCATTGAGTGTGCCTGCAATGAAACCTGATACTCTGGATTTCTCAATGGCCCGTAGAAGATCCTTTCCCATGATGTCAAAGAAGGAACGGAAGAGCTATTGAGTCCACCCATCCGGGCCAGGGCTCTTCTCTTTTGGAATTGTGTTAACAATAAACTCAACTTCTTCAATGGAGACTGGTTTCCCTATTTCATTACTCTCCACATCAGAGAACATTCTAGGTACATATTTTAATATGTGTATCTAGTTTCTCATGTCTTCCATCTCGGGAGAACTATATTGTTCCTGAAAATATTTATAGGAAAAAACTCTTTTATCTCTGATTCACTCGATAGAACCTTTCCATCATCATTGGAAATGTCCCATATTATATTAAGGTTCCTCCTTTATGTGGCATATTTATGGAAAAAACTGGTGTTCTTATCCCCGTTCTACAGTAGCCAGAGAGCTCGACTCCTAAGCCTCCATGTCGATTCCTCAATAGCTAGAATATTTTATTTCCTGGTCTTGAGGGTTCTCATATGGTTAAGCTCCTCCTGCTTGAATGCTTGTGATAGATGGCTTTCAAAGAGAACAGACAGTTTAGCTTCAATATGGGATAGTTCTGACTGTAGCTGTTGTTTTTTCTTTTTCTGTCATTTAATCATCGTTTTCTTTAAAAAAAAAAAAAAATTCACACAACATGGAACATGTTGAATTGTCTGTCCATTGTTCTATTCAATCACATGTCGACTTGATTAGTGAGTTAAAATCTAGATCTGATATCCAGGAACTATTGAATTTGAATGGAGAAAATTCCTTTCGACGGGAGAAGTCTATCTACAGACAAATCATATTATGGTCTAAAATTGTGAAATTAATAGTACAGGTCCTAAATAAACACTAGTTGGTGATAACATTCACGTCCAGAAGAAATCTGTCCAAACATTTGGAAATTCCAACATTTGGAAATTCCCACCTCTCCCATCTTTCCATTACGCCAGGTCGGGGACATATGGGTAGGGGGTATATCCACCAAGCCAACATCCTGTAGCATATTGGAAAAATAATTAGACAAACGATCAGCTCTTGCCGAGCTACCCCACACCTCTTGGGAAGATAGAGTAAAATTGAAATCACCTCCTACAATAAGGCCCTGTTATGTAAGAGTACTAGAATCAAAGATTGGTTGCCAAAATCTTTCCCTTTCCTTATATGGCGCATAGCCATTTAATAATTTGACTTTCGCCGCAGAATATTTGAATCTACCCTACAGAAAGATACCTGCAGAGGTGCCACATGCACAAAGCTCAGTTATGGCAGGATTCCACCCAACAAGTAGGTCGCCTGATTTTCCATAAGGGTCCATGGACACACAATTCCATGAGGGGAGACACTTAAAAAAAGAGTCTCTTAGCCTTTTCTGACTCCACAAGAGTTTCTTGTAGAAAAACAACATCAGTAGAGCTTTGATACATTAATAACTTTTGGGATGCGAGCTTAGTGGGTCCTCCAAACTCACGTGTATTAAATGAGATAATAATCATGGGTTAACATTATAAATTGGCAAGCCTTCTCTAAGGGCCGAGGATGATGGAAGCTCAGTTAGATCAACCATGGAATTTTGAACTGTATGTGGGGAGATGGAGGGAGCCATGTGGTAAGGATTCAAACCTCCTTCAATAGCTCCAGTAGGCTTCTTGGGATGGCAAGGGCGTGGATTCTTCTATAGGGTGAAATTTGATCTAGGGTCTGGAGGAGGGTCCAGAGAGGAGGCATTGGTGACCTAAAGGGCCATGGGGGAGAGGATTTTAGTAATCTTGGTATTCTGTAGCGGGATGGGAGATTGCAGAGGAGAAGGTGCATTAACAAAGGGATCACAAATAAGACTAGGAGACCCTTCATGCAAATACAAAGGGTTTGAAACAAGTAACTCACAAGGAGGAGCAGGTTCTAGTGAGCCTGAATTGGGAGTCCCATTTGCCGACACCGAAGGAAGATGTTTTTCTGGCTCGCCAGGGGGAAGAGGACTAATTAAAGGGGGGGGGGAGTTGGGGATTTTTTTTTGTCCTACCCCCAATGGGGGGGGTCGGGAAACATTTTGGATCATTGAATTTCCTCATGAGGATTTCCCATAAATCGCCAAATATTTCAAGTACCCACTCCTCATTGGCATGTAAATAATCATCTTCATCTAAGAATAATTTAGAAAAGAAATTTGGGTAGAAAAGTCTCATCTTACACAAAAAAGAGTCTGAACGATCCAGTGGTGGTCGTGAAGGAGAGGCCTAGTGTGCAGAGTTTGTGATAGTTACCTGAGAGTGGTCAAGCCTTAATTCAAACGTACAGTTTGCCTTCAAATGACCAGGTTGACCACAAATATGACAGTGAAAGGCTTCCTTCCATAATCAACTGGTTGGCTCATCACATGATATCCTATGACAATTTCGATAGTTTCAAGCAACCCCTTATCAATGTTGAACTCCACCAATACCCAGGATGTCCTCTTGTTGCACCACCTCAAAGATTCAGGGTCGAAGAAAATATACTTACCAACAAAATTACCAATGGCTTCAAAGATGGTCGCTGACTAGAATTCTATTGGAAAGTCTAGGAGCAGCATCCACAGCTTCCTGCGTGAGAAGACTTCAGAATGTGGGTTGAAGCCTAGATACCACCTCTTTATCATTAAGATTCCATGGCCTAAAATCCAAGGAGAATCTAGGATGTGCAGGAGATCCTCTTCGGATAGGAAGTGAAACAGCAACTAGTGGTTGGATAAGATGCAGAATCTAGGACAATATCTGACCATAGGTTTCCAATGTCGGATGACACAATCCTCGAGCTGAGACTTTCTTAAATGAACATAAAAAAATTTCCCTATCAAGGCTCTCTCAGAGAAACTCATGACCTGGCTCAATGAAAAATCCTTGCCAATTATGCACTAGGAGGAAATTTCCTGGACCTTCAAGCTTTTAAGTTTATGGTGTTGTCAAGTAGCCTGTCCGACAAAGCGTTTGTGGCCATCACCTAACCTGCACCCAGGCTAAAAAGTCTTAGGACAAACACAATAAGATGGATAAGTATAATATCCCTCAACTTGACTGAAAACAAGAGCAGCAACAGTAGACTTACCCCCAGAATCATTTTGTGTACCATTCATTTCCCCTGATCTCACTGAATGAGCAGCTTCACTTAAGTCCGAAAGTGATCTGGATTTTATGAGCAGAACAAAATGACTACAGATTATTAACATTTTCTTAACACAAATAACAGAGATACAATAAAACTAGTTTTCTATTCAATAAGGAAATACTCTGAAACTGTAAAATGCAGTGGAAACAAGCTTGTTGGAATGGTGGCGGCTTATCTCTGAGAAGAGATGTGACGGTTGTGCTCATTCGCAAGAAGACGATTAAAATGAGTCTCTGAAGGAATTTTTACAATAAAAATTAATTCCAAAAACCCTAGACATCCAAAAACCTAATGCTAGGAGATGAAGCGCCAAAAGTCATGTGGGCCCCGTTTGGGTAAGTTAGTACATCAACTTCCCGGGGTCGTAACTTTTGCATAAGATATCTGTTTTAGGCATATGATAACCCATTGGAAAGGTATCATCGAGGAGATTCATTTTAGGGGAAATATCAAAGGAAATTCCATATTTCTCCTCATTTTCCCAAAAAACATCGTTTATGGCCTCAAAACGGCTCTGGAAATGACAAACTAATAAAAATAGTAAATTACCAAAATTGCCAGAAAAATGTTTTGAGCCAGTTGGAAAAGGTGGGTGGCCACTGATATCCACCTGGATTAGACAATCCCTTATTGGGCATGGTTTGACCCACATCAAAGCCACTACCTGTGCATCTAGTGAGAGATGAAATGAGCGGTTTAGAGGCCAAAGTTTCCTTAGAAGGAAAACGATGATGCGGGACTCAAGGAGTTGGATCAGCACACTTCTCCCTGACAGTGCTTGCAGCCGACACATGGCCCATTCCAGAAATTTTCCCCCGATAAGTCGCCATATGTATACTAGAGTCATTTGATAGACCTCTATAGTGACCACCTGTCGAGGGAGCGAGGGGGGACTTGCATAAGCAATCGTATAAAACTCGATAGGTGTCGTCCACCAGGAAAAGGGCCTCCCGGGCCCAAAGCTCATCTTCATCCACCCAAGAAGTGTCGATGTGGCTAGCCATGTTGTCACTGCATAGGCCCGTCGTACTGCAGAGGTGTCATGTCCCCCATCCCACATCGGCAGGTCTAGACCAAACCCTAGTGCCTAGCCTAGAATATGCGGAAACCCTAAACTCCACCTGCAGAAACCCTAATCCATTGTGAGTTTCTTTCAATCATTAAGCCCACTCAAAGTCAAAATAATTTGGATTGAAATGATTGTTAGTATAAAAATATCAATTAGAATTTAAATAGCAACACCAAGGTGTTATGGTCTATGCATAGCAATAAAAAGAATATGTGATGTTGTGTTACATTTCCCTTTTTGGGTAATAACATTCCTATGTAAAAAGTGGTTGGAGTGGAGATATTATTTGTGTCAAAATTTTGCCTCATAAAAGTAGAGATAGTGTTGATATATGATAAGTGAAATTCAAATATAACTAAGTAAATAAATAAGATAAATTTAAATGTACATAAGTTTATAGGTTTATCCTCAGGAAAAAAATTTTTATAATTATAAATATTGTTTTAACAAATACTTATTAAAATAACAAATATTAGTTAAAATGTTATTTTATGCAATGGGAAAAGAATAAATAAAAAATTGTTGTTTAACAATTTCAAATAAAAATAAAAAAATTATAATTGTAAAAATTATAACTATATATTATATATATTATAGATTTATTAAAATATTATTTCATATAATAAGAAATAAACAAGTGAATTGATGAATTAAATTTTTCATTTTTAATTTAAACTATTATAATGACTTATAAAAACACATTTAAAAAACATGTTCTTAAAAGATATGAATAATGGAAAAGAAAATACATACATTATTATTTAAAAGAAAAATATGATTATATCAAGTAATAAATTTATTGATTAATAAATTTATTTATTCATATAAATAATTAAATTTTATTAATAAATTCTTATTTTGTTTATTTATTTTAATAATTGAATTTTTTGCATACTAAAATCAAAACAAAGAGTTATATTGAAATTAAAATATAAAGATAAGTTCTGTGGGTGTAGAATAACACTTAGTGATGGAATGCATTCTTAAGGAACTCTGTCGTTTGAAACCCTCTACTTCCCTTGTGTGTCCAACATGGATGATTTTAGGGGCTAAATTTCGCTCATGGGCTATTTTTCCATGGTTTTTCAAAAAACGAGATTCGCTATTTTAAAAATGATTCGCCCAAATTCTATAGGATAAAATTTTTTTACCTTAAAACTCGCCAACATTTTATAAAAACTATATAAAATCTTTAGAAATATGAATATTTTTACAAAAATATCGCCAAACATTTATAGTTGGCATATGAAGGATTAGTAATATTAGCCAAGGTTTCTACATTTTAAAATAAGATTTCATCCTTAAAATCATCCCTGGTGTCCAATGACGTGCAGCATTGGCATGCCTCGAGGTTATGGTGGTAGTAGTGTTATAACATGACCCGTGGAGGTTATAGTGGTAGAAGTGGGATAACATGACCCGTGGAGGTTATAGTGGTAGAAGTGGGATAACAAGTATGCCCGAGACTAGTTGTTGATTCCTCCAGTCATAAAAAATAAAAAGATATAAATATAAGAAAATGTATGATTTAATTGTATTGATTTTAATGAGTATATAGTACCAAAAAATGTAGTCGTGATTTTAGCAATGATATAATGCAAAATAATTAGTAAACATTAGACATTCTCTTTTATTAGTTGGTTTTTTTTATTTAATGTTAAAATAGATATAGTGAATTGATTTAAACAATGATACAATGCAAAGTGACTTAATGTATTGATTTCAACAATGGTAGTGTGAAATAACCCATTTCTTTGATTTGGATAATGATACATAGAAAAGTGACCCAATGTATTCATTTTGACAATTATAGGGGTGGAAGGTGCGAGGGGATCATCCTTTCTCTCAGAGGAAAAATTGAAACAACTTATGCTTGGGGTTTAGGGAATTCCACCAATACCAAGTTGAGGAATATGCTCTCTTTCAAAGTTTGTGTATTGCTATAAATTCTAGAATCAAATATCTGATTTTCATAGGAGATTCAAGCACAATCATCAAATTGGTGGATTCAAAATCTACCCTAGATGAAAAAAAGTTAGCATTTATCGTGAGTTTCCCTCAAAAGGAGGTTTGTTTCTTTCAAAAGATTTTATTTTTCATATATTGAGGGAGCATAATTTCCAATCGAACTCACTCACCAATGAGGACACCTCATTGAAAATGGGGGTGCTAAGGATCAATAAAAGTTCAAGTTAACAAGCCATACAATAACCTTATAGCCATGCATTCAAGGGAACATACCATCACCTTAAAGCACCATATGCCATGCCTCCCCAATCATTCAAATCAATGCAACGTGAATAAATTTGATAAGATAGGTGTACCCGCTTCACATGCTTGAAATTATGGAAAGGCTATCACTTTAAGCATCATACAAGAATTATCACAGTAGAGGTGGGATAATGGATTTTTGGAAGGGAGAAGGAAGCAATACAGTTGGAAGCCAATGCAATTCATCCGTTAGCTACCTAGTAAGAATCAAAGTCATCCTAGGATGGTATTTTGGAATTGTTGTTTGTTGGAATTAGATATTGAGTATGCAATGGGCCAACTTGAGTTCTTGGATACTCTCTGTGTATTTGGTTTTCTATGCACTTTCAGTTAGAATTTGGTTCCTATCACCTTGGTTCTATGGCCCTCAATCATAGTGAGCAATTGTATTTTGGTGTTGTGGGTTCCCTTTATTATGGGTAAGGTGTCTCAGCTCTATTGTTCCTAGGATCAATCTGTTTAATAGCCTTCAGAAATTGTGGATCTCATGGAGTCCTGGTGTTGTTTTTTAGTTTTTGGAATAGTGGGGTTGTTTCATTGTTACAAGTGCACCTTGGGAGGAACTTGGATCTTGATTACCACCCCTATCTATGTGTTTCCTCTATGGATTACAAGGAATTACAAGAAATTATAAGAGTTATTCAAGTGCATGAACAATCTATTTAGTGTAATAGGACTTCCATTTCCTTAGTCACCTCAAAGGTCCATGAAAACAAGCATTAGTTCACCTCTCAAATCATATTTATAATGACTACACTTGTTTAAAAAAAAACAAATTGTGACTCTGTATGTTGAGAAACATAGTTGTAAATTATTTGAGCAGAGAATCTCAGTCAAAGAATTCCAATCAAAGGATGTCAATTAATTCTGCTCAAGGGGACTTTAAGGAAGAAGACACATTCCACCAACTAATATAGGATATGGAGCTTGGAAATTAGGACTCCATCCCCTCAAATGTTGGATTGGAAGAAGCTATAAGAATATATTAGGCATTTTTTAAGAATGTATAGCTATAAGAAGTTATGGAATGTTTTGTCTGAATATATATATATGTAAAATCTTCTTTTTTAATATAAGGATCTATATATTTTTCTTAGAAACTTTGGACAACAATAATATGTCCTTTTGTTGTTTATCTTAGCTACAACTTTTATACAATAGAAATTTTCCCAATTTGCATTTAAAAAAATGATTCATTGCATTTATTTTGGCATTAAAATCAACCATGTATGTAAAGCAACCAGGCATGTAAATCAACCATGCATGCAAATAAACCATGCATGTAAATCAATAACACATGCAAATCAACCATGCATCCAAGAAACCACACTTGTTTAAACCAACCATGTACATAAATAAACTATGCATGTAAATCATTCATGCATGCAAATCAACTACGCATGCAAATCACTCATGCATGCAAATCAACCATGCATGCAAATCAACTATGCATGTAAATAAAATACACATGCAAATCAACTAGTTATTTGAATCAATCATGCATGCAAATTAGTCGCGCATGCAAATCAACCATACATGTAGAGAAACCTACACATGTAAATCAATCATGCATGCAAATAATCCATGCATGAAAATTAGCTATGCATGCAAAGAAACCATGCATGAAAATATGATCATGCTTACAAATCAACAAATTAGAAAAGAATGCATATGGAAAAACAAATAAAATCAAAAATCCAATAGACAGATAAAAAAGAAATCAACTGAAAAAAGAAAAAGTCAAAAAAAGTCAATGGGGAGGAAGGAGACTAGCCACAAAAATGTTTTTAGAGAGAAAACAAGGAAGAGAAAGAAAAGTGAAATTAAATCTATGAGGGATTCTGGGTGCTTCCAAGTCATCATTGTGTCATGTTATATGTTCAAGGGAAGTTAAGCTTGATTCGGCCATCTGTTGTCTTGTTGACCATCCAAGTCGACCATCCTTGTGTCATTTGTACGTAGTGATTCCATATTTTCACATCATCTATCGATGTATATTTTTGTGTTGATTGATGGGGAATACATTAAGGCCCTCCTTCGATGGATCTCTTCCTATCAACATCAACATGTCATCTAGGAAAGAAATCTAGAATCCAAGTGGTACCTTGAAGCTTGCAGTCCTCAATGGCATGCTTCCTCGCAGTCAATAATGGGTTTACCTCATTGACTCCTAATTAATTAATTGTACAAGTGTTCAACATCGGATCCTACATCCACACTAGCTAGATTTTACTAGGTACCTTGGGGTCCATTTACATCATTGGTTGGTTCCCTCACATATGTTAATGATATACCTCAATGACTAGTAATCAGATGAATTTTACCATGCTTGACACCGGCTCATTTATTTGCATGACATATAATTGTACCATCAAGGTCAGGACGAATACCTTGGGCCTCGGGGGCACATCACTCATTCTTATTACCCCTCCCAAGTTGTGATGCCATATATCACTTATCTAGAAGTAATTTGAATACTATGGGAGTAGTATCAATGGCACTCAATGTCTTCCCGACTTTCACTATGGCATAGATCCACATTGTATTTTCTCGTGGATATGATCACATTTGACATGGATCCATTGTGTATTTTTCATGGCCATGATATTTCATTTCAGTACATGTATCCACAATGTATTATGTTGGTGGCCATGCTTGATTCCTATTATGAGCATGGGTATGCCTACCTCAAGGATAATTTGTATATGTTTGGTTGATGTCTAGTTCCAAGTCTCATTGGTTCCTTGATCTTCATCACTTTCCTTACACCACCTCGTGATCCGAATTATTGTAATATGTTACAACCACATGTTCCTATGCTAACCTCACAAATTAGGGGGCATCTATTGCAATTATATTTTCCACCCTAGGGGCACATAGAGGACATTCTCAAGAGGGGTACTAGAGAATACATGATAAGCATGTACATAATACACCATTTCCCCTATGTTATGTAGTCCATGTATGAGGGTGTACATTGAAATTATCACCTACTCTTACATGACCACCTTGGAATCATCAACAAGAGCACATGCTTTCCTTGGAATCATCACTAGGAGTGCACCCACCTTGGAATCATCAACAAGAGTGAATTCCTTCCTTCGAATAATCACTAGGAATGAACCTCATATGTGGATAAGGTTAGGAGGGATAATTCATGTTGCATGGATAAGAATAATTCACTCTACTTGAACATATCAGGTCAACTGTGTATTGAATAATCAATTAACCAAGACTAGGTGACTGATGACTAGTGTTGCAGCTAATGCATATCCTAAGTAATATCTAGAAGCTCAAATATGGCACATATATTATGATATGGAGGAAATATTTGGTGTATTTTTTGTTCATGGAGGTTTTCTTGGAGAAGGGGAGGAATATTTGAGAGTAAATTTACACTGCCAAAATTCGAAGAGAGTGAGGGTTAAGGAAGAGTTGAAGCAAGGGCCAAAGAGGATTTCAACTTTGGAATCAAGGTGATAAACCACTATTGTAAGTTTCTCATTTTTTTAATATAGATCAATACTACTTCCCCCCTTCCATGTTTTTCCATTCGATTACATGTTGGTGTTTTTTTCTTTACTTCAGGAAGATAAAATAGATTTGATTTTTTAAAATTTTTTTAATTATTGAAAGGTTTGAGTCAGGTATCTTTTAACGTGTGTGTTCAGGAAGAAGATGTGAGATCTAGATCCAGATATCCAGAGTTGTGTCAACTAGGAATACTCAAGGAAAACCGTCAAAAATAAGTAGTTATATTTCTTCCATGGCATAAATAACACTTGAATCTCGTAGATCTGGGAAATATGATATTTCATTATATTTTCCATTTGTCTTGGATCAAGGGAAGATACAAGGGAGAAATCACCTATCCATATGAGGGAGTTCCATTAAAAGTATCTCTCTCTCTCTCTCTCTCTCTCTCTCTCTCTCTCTCTCTC
>JASDQU010227776.1:17788-28472 GCA_032191745.1 Picea mariana | reverse complement strand
TTAAGAAATTATAAAGTAAAACTAATTAGGGGATTAATTGTGTTAACAAGGTATTAATTAAACAAAGATGATTTAATGATATTAATTAAGTAAGTTATTAATTAATTAAAGGTTATAATTTTGAATAATTAATTAATAATTTAACTACAAATTACATTTAAAAACATGAGTATTAAATTTAATAAATTAATAAGTTATTTAATTAAATTGAAAGGTCACGTACACAACAAGGGGATAAGTTATTAATTGCGGAAGGATAAGATATTAAAGAAAGGAGATAAGGGGCATTAACGGGAACGGATAAGGGGTAATAAATGAGTTAGGTAGGGAGTAAATGAGGGGGAGTCAGTGAAGGAGGGATAAGGAAGGGGAAGGAGTTGGAGGGGGGGAGGCTACAGAGGTTTTGGGAAATGAATTTTGGGGGAGCTCTGGATTTGCGGAGAGAGTGAAGTTGTGGAGTAGGATTGATACAGTGCACCGGAGTTGCTGGGGGTTTTGGGCACGGGGGCCAGGATATTCGTTGATATCCTGGAGCTAGGGAGCTACCTAGTTGGCAGGGAGGAACGGATTTGGGCAGTGTTCATAAGAGATCAAGGAGGCAAGCTGCGGACAAAAGGAGGGATAATAGCATCGGGTTCAGGTATTTATTTAAATTTATGCACTATTTTTCATTATGATTAATTAATTTTATTATTATTGATATATTTGATTGTGAATGTGCTAAATGAAGGTAACTTTTAAATTTTACTGCTATGCTTAAAATAAATGATTGTTTATTTCATTATGGCTCTTACACTACCCAATCTCAAACAAAGTCCAAAAAGGATTCCCAACCCAACTCAAGTGGAATTGCTTGTATTGCAACCAATATTCACCAACTAATATGATAAAGTTGCTCATGAAAATAAACATAGATGTTATCTACATAGCTGACCCCTAACCATAAAATCCAAAGGCTCAAGGAACTTGTGAGATGGACAAAAGACATGGTGCCACATCTTTCCGACTGGAATTTTCGTGGTTTGTTTTTGTGGAGTTTTCTCTATCTACTTTTTGTTTGTTTTTGTGGAAAAAATAAGTTAATGGGTGTCTCTTTCAACCTTATTTCTCGGCAGAAAGAATGGGAAATCCATGGTTGCTTCTTCTTTCCTTTTCCTCTGAATGGTTTATGTATAATCTTCAACACGGCATGCTTGACTCTTATGCTCGCTCCACCTCATTGTCAAGAATGGGCAGCATAGCTTTATTAGTCAAGGGCCCATGTTTATTGATTTGTGTTGGATGGGGAATAACCCTCTTGACAAGTTAGGATTTTGTTTTGAATAAAACTCATTAAATAAGTTTTGTTCTTGAGAAGGTTAGGATTTTTTCGAATAAAACTCATTAGATAAGTTTTGCTTTTGAAAAGGTTATGTCATTTTGATTTTTAAGTATTGTTATTATATTTAGAAGGATTTTCCTTATTAAAAAAAAAAACTTATAAAACATTTATTTCTCTTTTTAGAATCGTCAATAAAAAGGTTATATTAATCAAATTTAATCTCATTCTTTTTAGCATTTGCAGACTAGAAAACACATGATTAAAACCCCAGGTGAAAATATTATCTTTGACAAGTGGAGAAGATGTAACAAGCTGATATATACATATTGAGAGTCTGAAGCCAACAAGACACTAAGATTGATGCCCATGTCAGAGATTTCCCATGGCCATTAAAAGAAAACTATTAATCATTTCCTCAACATGGTGATTGGCCACATAGGGATCAGAGTATTGCCTTGGATAATAACTTAGAAACAACTTTCATTGGTGCAGCACGAGATCTGCCGCAGCTTCTCCGAAAACCATAGTTTGAGAGTCCCAAAAAGCCTATTTTAGCGTAGATCAGATCCAAGTAAAAGCTTACACGCCAGTTGCTCGCACCGATATATATATCCATCTTTTTTAATGAAACCATTGCAGGCAACACAAGTGTAATCTCTTCCGTCTGGATTAGCTTGCTCAAATATGAATCTATGATCTGCGTGCCCACTGAAGGTGAGCATACTAGGTAGCGCAGTACACAAGGAATGAAACCTTAACTTACGATTTTCAGTTTCAAACACATAACCTTTCATCAGATTGTGGCATGCGCTACAGTGATGCGTGATAATCGTTGCAGAATGAAATGCAAGGTTCACATTGTGCAGAAACAGGTGTGGGCAAGTATCACGAAGAGTAGCGCAGGCCTCATGCAAAAATAATTTCTCGCGGGATGGACACTGGTAATCGATGTTGGCTCCACGTTCTTTGCATCTGCTACATGTGTATTTAGAAGGCCCTCAACCCAAAAGAGCTCATGGTTATGGAGGCTAGTGTTAAACGATGTAACTTCCTGCCCTCCGTTCTCCTCTCCCTGATCATCATCTCTAGCCACTGGATCTAGATTCGACTCCGCCATGAAGGAGGAGGTGTAGGTAGATTTAACAACAGACCTAATTTCTCTCTCGCAGAATGCAAAGCCATGTGATATTGGGTTCGTTCCTCGGTGAGAAGTTGCTCTCCTTTCTCTTATTGTTGAGTCGATTAGGGAGGAATAGAAAATTTTAACCCTCTTGATAGGCCAATAAACAAACATTAAAGAATAAGAAAGTATACTTAGACTTGGTGTTTTTTAAATATTTGAAGATAGTTGAAATGCCACAATCATCAAAGATCGCAAGATCGTGCAAATCTTGTGAGAAAGAAATTCTAAGAAAAGGCGTCAGGTCGGAGAAATCAAGTCGAAGTTGAACGTCTAGAAAGAGGACAAATATACATTCGATTTGGCATTCATGGTGTATTTTGTGAACACCCATGGGCACGTGATATCTTGTTTTAATTATTTAGTTGCTAACACTTTATGAGTAGAAACATGTGAATGTGAACGGAGGATAGGGTACTGTATCCAGAGACCTAAAATATTCTTTTTTCTTCACATCGTATGGACCCGTTTGTTTGGGCCTAAGCTAAAGGGTGAACCAGACAATCTACCGGATGGATGAGTGTGTCACCGGATAGTGTTGTTGCCGATGGATATTGTCCTAGATTCTGCATCTTATCCAACCAGTGGTTGGTGTTTCACTTCGTAGCCGAGGAGGACCTCCTGTGCATCCTAGATTCTCCTTGGATTTTAGGCCGTGGTATCCTAATGCTCAAGAGGTGGTATCCATGCTTCAACCCACATTCTGAAGTCTTCTCACACAGGAGTGAATGCTGCTCCCGGACTTTCCAATAGAATTCTTTTCAGCGGCCAGCTTTGAAGCCATTGCCAATTCTGTTGGTAAGTATATTTTCTTCGACCCTGATTATTTCAGGTGGTGCAACAAGCGGACGACCTAGGTATTGTTGGAGTTCAAAATTTATAAGGGGTTGCCTGAAACTATCGAAATTGTCATAGGAGATCGTGTGATGAGCCAACCAATTGTTTACTGGAAGGAATCCTTTCGCTCTCATATTTGTGGTCAGCCTGGTCATTTGAAGGAAAACTATACGTCTGATTTAAGGCCCGGCCACTCTCAAGTAACTTTCACGGATTCTGCACACCAAGATTCTCCTTCACTAACACCACTCGTTGGTTCATACTCTTTTATGGGTAAGATGAGACTTATCTACCCTAATTTATTTTCTAAATTATCCGTAGATGAAGTTGATTATTTACATGACAATGAGGTGTGGGTACTTGAAATATTTGGCAATTTCTGGGAAATCCTCATGAGGAAATTCAATGATCTAGAATGTCGCCTGGGTCCCCCCACTGGGGGTAGGACAGAACATAATCCCTAACATCCCCCTCTTTGATTAGTCCTCTTCCCCTTGACGAGCCGAAAAAAAATCTTCCTTCGGTGTCGACAAATGGGCCTCCCATTTCAGGCTCACCAGATCCTACTCCTCCTTGTGAATTACCTGTTCCGAACCCTTTGTCTTTGAATGAAGGGTAGATCCTAGTCTTGTCTGTGATCCCTCTGTTAATGCACCTTATCCTATGCAAGTTCCCCTCTCGCTACAAAATACCAAGATTGTTGAAATCCTCTCCCCCATGGCCCTTTTAGTCACCAATGCCTCCTCTTTGGACCCTCCTCCAAACCCCAAATCAAATGTCAAGAAGCTTCCTGGAGCTATTGAAGGAGGTCTGGCCCCTTACCACATGGCTCCCTCCATCTCCCCACATACAGTTCAAAATTCCATGGTTGATCTAATTGAGCTTCCATCGCCCTCATCCCTTAGAGCAGGCTTGTCAATTTCTTATCTTAACCCTTGATTATTATCTCTTTTAATGTACGTGGGCTTGGAGGACCCACTAAGCTTGCCTCCCTAAATTTATTAATGTATCAAACCTCTCTTGATGTTTTTTTTCTACAAGAAACTCTTGTGGAGTCAGACAAGGCTAAGAGACTCCTTCTTAAGTGTCTCCCCTCATGGAATTGTGTGGCCATGGACCCTAATGGCAGATCAGGCGACCTACTTGTTGGGTGGAATCCTGCCATAGCTAAGCTCAGTGCATGTGGCACCTCTACAAGTATCTGTTTGGAGAGTAGATTCAAACATTCTGCGGCGAAATTCAAATTACTAAATTGCTATGCGCTGTATAAGGAAAGGGAAAGCTTCTGGCAACCAATCATTGATTCCAGTCTTCTTACAGAATGGGGACTTATTGTAGGGGGCGATTTCAATTTTACTCTATCTTCCTGAGAGGTGTGGGGTAGCTCAACAAGAGCTGATCCTTTGTCTAATTATTTTTCCAATATGCTACAAGATGTTGGCCTGGTGGATTTACCCCCTACCCATTTGTCCCCAACGTGGCATAATGGCAGGACAGGAGAGGTGGGCATTTCCAAACGTTTGGACAGATTTCTTCTGGACGGGAACCTTATCACCAGCCAGTGTTTATTTAGGACCTGGACTATTAATTCCACAATTTCAGACCATAACCTGATTTGTCTGCAAATAGACTTCTCTCTGTGAAAGCACTCTGCTCCTTTCAAATTGAATAGTTCCTGGATATCAGATTCGTATTTTAACTCACTAATCAATTCAACATGGGCTTCAATGGCACAATGGATAGACAATTCAGGATGTACCCTGTTGTGTGAAAAAATAATTTTTTTAAAGAAAACAATGATTAAATGGTAGAAAAAAGAAAAAAACAACAGCTACAGTCGAAACTATCCCATATTGAAGCTAAACTATATGTGCTCTTTGAAAGTCATCCATCAGAAGTATTCAAGAAGGAGGAGCTTAACCATTCGAGAGCCCTCAAGACCAGGAAATAAAATATTCTAGTTATTGAGGAATCGACTTGGAGGCTTAGGAATCGAGCTCTCTAGCTGCAGAATGGGGATAAGAACACCAGTTTTTTCCATAAATATGCCACACAAAGGAGGAACCATAATACAATATGGGACAATTCCAATGATGATGGAAAGGTTCTATCCAGTGAATCGAAGATAAAGGAGTTTGCCTATAAATATTTCCAGGAACAATATAGTGCTCCCGAGATGGAAGACATGAGAAACCAGATACATATATTAAAATATGTACCTTGAATTTTCTCTAATGGGGAGAGTGATGAAATAGGGAAACTGGTCTCCATTGAAGAAGTAGAGTTTATTGTTAACAAAATTCCAAAAGAGAAGAGCCCTGGCTAGGATGGGTGGACTGAAGAGCTCTTTCATTCCTTCTTTGACATCACAAAAAAGGACCTTCTATGGGCCATTGAAGAATCCAGAGTATCAGGTTTCATTTCAGGTGCACTCAATGCTAATTTTTTCGCTCTTATTCCAAAGGTGAGAAAACCTTCCTCTTTTAATGAGTTCAGGCCCATTGTCTTATGTAACTTTGCTTACAAAGTGATCTCCAAGATAATTTAAAATTGCATTAAGGACAAGCTAGGCTCATGTATATCTCAAGAATAGTTTGGCTCTCTAAAGGATAGATTGATTTTTGATCTTGTAGGATTAGCCCAGGAATGCTTCCACACAGTTAAAACTAAGAAACTAAGTTCTATCATCCTTAAGTTGGATTTTAAAAAGGCATATGATAATGTTAGTTGGCAATTTCTGTGTTTACTGCTCATCCCGATAGGGATTAAGTATGAAGTATCTCAATGGATTATGGCACCTGTTACTAATGTTAGTATGGCAGTGTTGGTAAACGACTCTCCTACTTCCTTTTTTAAAATCCATCGAGGGTTGCGTCAGGGGTGTCCTCTTTCACCACTATTGTTCCTTCTTGTTATTGAATGTCTTAGTAGAAAGATGAAAAAGGCAGTTGAAAATGGATATTTCAAATGCATAAAGGTAGTTGTTGCGACTTTGATATCACATCTGTTATTTGTTGATGATGTCCTCATCCTAGGAGATGAAAATTATGAAGAATGGTATTACTTTCACTCTCTATTAGGGAATTTATGTAAAGCATCTAGTATGATCATTAATTGTCACAAGTCTTGTTTCCTAGCTCAAAACATTGACCTCGAGTTAGCATGTAAAATGAGGTTAGTTTTTAATGTACAATTTTTAAATTTTGAGGAAGGGATGAAGTATCTTGGATACTATCTCAAGGAAAATAATCATATAGTGGCTGACTGGAACTGGATACTTCAAAAAATTGAGAAGAGAATTAGATGTTGGTCATTTCGATGGCTATCCCTAGGAGGCAGACTTGTTTTAGAAAAAATAGTTCTGCAGAGTATCCCTGTGTACTGGCTCAGTTTGGTCAAGATCCCTGCGACCATTATGCATAAAATACAACAATTAATTACAAATTTTATCTAGAGGGGTGCCAGGAAAAAAACCAGTTTTCACTTATCAAAATGGCAAAAGATTGCACTACCAAAGGAGAGTGGAGGTTGGGGTTTACGGAATTTAAAGTGGTTTGCTCATTCCTTGGCCACAAAATCATGCTGGAGGGGGCTCTTTGGGGACGATGTGTGGAGTAAAGTGTTGAGGAAAAAGTACCTTAAAGGTATATACGTGCCATCTTGGATCAAAAGGAATGATTTCAAACATTCTGTTGCCTCAGTTATCTAGAGGAATCTTATGACAACTATGCCAATTATTCTGCGATGGACAGCCTGGACTATGGGTTGCGTTAAAAAAATCTCTCTAGGTATGGATTCCTTTGTTGGAGGGAACGACCTGTGTTTTCTTTCACTTCCCCTTATTTCCCATCTTCATAATTTGAATATTTTTTCATTAGCCCGAGATGCTCTTCCAAATAATTCGACATCTTTGACAGTTTGGATAGACTCTAAACAACTCAACCTTTTAGGCGAGCTAGCTCTGGAATGGGACAATTTTATCCTTGCTATTCGACCTAATGGCATCTATTTGAAGGACTCTTGTGACAAACTAGTATGGTCATGGAATCGAGCTTTGGGAATTGTCATTGTTAAGCAGGCTTACCAGTCCATTTTATACTCTAACTTAAAGGGTGAAAACCGATGGTGGTACAAAGCCTTTTGGCTTGTTAATGTTTCGAGTAAGATCATATGTTTTATTTGGTTATGTCTGATGGAAAATATTCTTACTAGAGTCAATTATAGACATAGAGGAGGCATCGGGCCTTCAATATGCATCTTATGTCTCAATGGAGAAGACTCAACTGATCATCTCTTTACTCATTATGTTGTTTCTAAATTAATTTTGAAATATGCCCTTTCGCAATTGATGATTTGTGATGAGTGGGGAGAAAAGGGATTGGAATATAATCTCCTTAAATGGTTCATTAAATATCCAAAGTTAAGACATATTTCATTCATGGTTATTTGGGGTATTTGGAAATACTGAAATAAGAGGTTATTCGAGAATTGGGTTAGACAAGATTCATCCATAGGAAAAAAAAATCTTCTTTCTATCGAGGAATTTCACGATGAGACAAAACCTGACAGTCTGGATTATATCCTTAGTCTAGTTTATTTTGATGACTCACCAATTGGATTCTTTGATGGTGAAGCTATAGAAAATAGGTGTGGTATTGGAATATGTCTTAAATTGAGTAGTGACCACATATACCAAGCATATTTCGCTAGAGGAGAAGGGAGTAATATTAAAGCTGAGATCCAAGGATTATGGGCACTGTTACATATGGCTTCAATGCTTTCTTTGAGCAATTTAATGGTTGTTGGCGAATCCAAATCAATTATCGATTGGATAAAAGGTGAAACAACACTGAATTTCTTATATCTTAGTCCATGGCAAGAGAGGATCAGAAATATGCAAGACAAATTTGAAAGTATCAACTTCATGCATGTTCACAGAAACTTCAACATTGTTGTTGATCAACTCTCCAAACAAGCCTTGAACTGCACTCCTGGGTGGTTTTTTATTGAGGAATAGGTCTAAGGAGAAATAGCTCACGTAGATAGACTCCCTATCTTTTAGTTTCCCGAAGTTTTAAGTTTCATGTTGTATTTTTGGTCATAGTATTTAGGCCTTGACTATGCTTTGATGGTACTAATGTACATAATGGACTAAAAGGTTTCATGTTGTGCTTTTGGTCATAGTATTTAGGCCTTGACTATGCTTTGATGGTACTAATGTACATAATGGACTAGAAGGAAAAAAATCTGACTATACTAGTTTTTTATTGTAACGAAGATTGTATTTAAGAACATATGGACTTTTCCTAAGTTTGTTTTGAGGAATATAAGGACAAAGAGCAATGCAAGCATACAAGTTTCACTTGATTCTTAATAGAATAGAAGTGAGACTGTTTTTTCCACGTAAAAAAAAGACAAAGGCACATAGTGTTCATTAATTAACCACATAAAAAAAAAGCAAAAAGTTAAATAAAAAAACATATCTGCATGTGAATATATTTCCCACCTACATACTAATTATGTTTTTTAATTAATTAAAAAACCACTCAACAATAATAAAGATCACTATTTCATTGTTATTTTCTAATTGGGTCAATATATCTCTGAAAGTATAAGTTGTTATTTCATTATTATAAGCAAGATAAAACAAGAAAAATAATATTAGAAAAATAAAACAAGTAAAATGATAAATAATATATATATTAAAAATAAAAACAAGAATGCAAAAGTTTTGAAAACATTGTTAAATTTTTTCCCCAATATTTTTATAGAATTCAGTGGAAGCATACAAAAGTAAGAAGCATAAAGAAGTTGAGTTCTTTTATTCTAAGAATGTAAAGAACACATACAAACAATTTATAAATTTTCAAAAACAAAGACAAAAATATGAAATCAAAATTTCAAAAATATAAAGTTAAAAAATGAAAACAATGTAATGAAAGCTCGAAAAAAGGATTATATCATATTAAAATTAAAACAACATTAATAACAACAATTGAAACATGAAAAAAAAATATTCAATTAGTAAAATAGACAAATATTCATTTTCCTATAAAAACATGTAAATATATTTTCATACATAATTTTTTTTTTACATGTAGCACATATGTTTGACTATCAGTTTCTTGTTTTTCCTTTATGGTAATTTAGATTCATGTTACAATTTCTTGTTTTTTCTTTATGGTAATTTAAATTCATGTTACAATCCAACATACCAAGATACTAAATATATTTGACTTCTTTCATGAACCTAAAATAACTTATAAAACATTTAAATTTACCCTTAAGCCATTAGATTAAGAGTAATTTATATATATATATAATAAATACTCATAGACATAGATTAAAAAGTCATTATTTCAAATTTTTTATAATAAATGAATTTTGGAAACAAACAATAAAGAAAATGATTATGCCCTCCTTCAAGGGATACACTTGGAAAAACAAAGGCACATGCAAACTCTTAATGTAGTGGGAAATTTGAAGACAATAATAAGGACAATGATATTAGGCTCTTCTCTTCATAACACGAGCTTAAGAAACCTAATTGCACAAATTCTCCTTCTCATCAATTATTTCTACATCCTTCGAATCAATAATGAAGAAGAAGATAAAATGGCCAATAAGGCCATTGGCAAGGCCCTAGTTCACGTGGAGGTCAATGGACGTGATTTCTCAACCACTTTTCCATGAATTTAAGCCTCACTCAACAACCTGGGGCCCATGTTGCATCGGGGGAGATGTGTGGTAGGCCATCGCATTGCATTCTCTCATGCACAAGATTTGGGACATGAGGACATGGTATTTAAATGCAGACGAGAGATTGTGTAGCCTGTGGGAAGTACAGTCAATCTATCATGAGGAAGGAAGGTGGTACTCCTCACACAGGTGCTCTCGTGCATCTTAGGGATGAGGATTTAGGTGCAGTCAATGAGGGTCCAAAAGGAATTGGTCAGATGAGGAAGGTGAGCTCAATAGGTGTCAATTCAAGTTCTTCACCACCCTTCCAAAGATTTTGGCATGACGATTATCAACCAGACAAGGTACTCTCCAAATCCTTGTTTCAATGCCTCTGTCCTTTCCCCTCATATATGAATTATCACAGGGTCTGTGTCGACATCATGGCGGATTATGAAAGGTGGCACCTCATAAAGCTAATTAAATCCCAATGCCTCTCGCATTTGTCCTGTGCTTCTCTTGCTAGGTGGTCTGTATGGTTCCTCCCTGACTCTCTTCTCGAGCTTTCTGAATTGATAATTTACCAGATTCTGGGTGGTTTCTCCAACCTATTTTGGCTTCATTTCTATCCCTTTGGTGCCCCTCGTATTAACGCAGACCAAGTTTTT
>JASDQU010227775.1:9363-24135 GCA_032191745.1 Picea mariana | reverse complement strand
CGATTCTGCTAAGCCATTGCCCTGGGGGTAATAAATAGAAAAATACTTTAGCTTTATTCCCTTCTCTAAGGCTAATTCACTCATCTCAAGAGAAGAAAAGTATGAAGCATTATCAAAGACTAGACAATCAGGGATACCAAATGAGGTGATGATATTTGAGTTTAGAAAAGAGATCACCTGACTTGTGTTAATAGTTCTTAGCGCGGCAGCTTCAGAACATCGAGTAAAGTAATCAGTGGCTGTCACAATATACTTGTGCTGCTGTGAGGATGGAGGGTTAATAGGACCTATGATATCAAGGCCCCATTGCTGGAAAGGAGAATCGACTGAAACGGGTTGCAAGGGGAAGGCTGGTTTTTGCAATCGCCCTGATGCTTTCTAACAAATGATACATTTACGGCACAAGGCATGGGCATCCCTAAAACACGTGGCCCAGTAGTAACCAGCTCTTAAAACCTTATGAGCAGTGGTATCACCACCGAAGTGACCACCAACTTCTCCTGCATGCAACTCAAGCAAGACTTTTTCTGCTTCGTCCTTTTTAAGACAACGCATCAGTACGTCGTCAAAATTATGACGAAACAATATACCATTAAATAGATGAAGGGAGGTGGACTTTAGTCTCAACGCTCTTCTTTTGGCAGGGTCAAGGTTATGGGGTGGTGATCCATGTTCAAGACAAAATCTAATATCGTCGTACCAAGGACTTACGAGGTTTTGTGTGCAACAAATCAAACTCTGATCGCATTGTTCTAGGTTTGACGTATCACTATCTTCTTGCTATTCGATTTCTGAATCAACTACCAACTTACACAACCCTTGGCCTCTCACAATTTGTGCTGGAGAAATTTATAGGTCATACTCCTGTAAGGAGGTGACCCGGTTGGCTCTTTTCTCTCCTAACTCCTTTTGTACTAACAAGTTCCTTACGACAGGGTAGGGAACAATGACTTTCGTCCTTGACTTCAAAAGATACGACTGGAAATTCTTAACTGCTTTGAAAACAGCGTAGGCTTGCCGATCAACCGTTGGGTAGTTAAGTTCGGTGCCTTTGAAAGCAGAGCTCATAAAGGCGATGGGTACTTCATTGTTCTCGGAATTCTTCTGAGTTAGGACTACGACATAAGAGCGATCAGAGGCAAAAGTATAGAGTGTAAAATCTTGAGAGAAATCATGGCTCATGAGAGACGGAGCGTCAATTATGGCCTTCTTTATAGCATTGAAAGCTTGGTTTTTTGTAGGTCCCCAGTGATATTGGGTGTCTTTCTTAATCAAGTTCTGGAGAGGTCTGACCATTTCGAAAAAGCTGGGGACAAATCTTCTCACAAAATTAATCTGGCCTAGGAAAGACTACATGGATTTTTTGGAGGTAGGTGGGGGAAGTTTAGCGATGACTTGGGTCCTCTCGGGGTCAATAATCATTCCATCACTAGACACAATGAATCCTATTAATTTACCCTGTTCTACTGCAAAGATGGACTTCTTGGGGTTCAAGGAGATGCCATATTTACGACATCGTAGCAGAACGACTCGTAAGTGAGCTAGATGATCGTCTTTGTTTTTAGAATAAACGATCACATCATCTAAGTAGACTACTACGGAATGATTGATTAAGCCTCTAAAAGCAATGTCCATTGCTCTCTAAAAGGTAGCGTCAGCATTAATCAATCCAAAGGGAATTTTGTGATAAGCATAAGTGCCCCACGGGGTACGGAAGGTAGTTTTTAATTGGTCTGGTAGAGACATCAAGACTTGGTTGTATCCAGAGAAACCATCTAGTAAGGATAGCCTCTCGGAACCAAATACTTGTTGAAGGATCTGTTCCATGGGAGGGACAGGATAATTATCTTTGTCAGACGCTTTGTTGATGTTTCAGAAATCGACACAAAGTCGAATTTCCCCATTTTTCTTTCGCACTGGGATGAGGTTGGATACCCATTGAGTGTGTCTAACAGGAAAAATTATTTTAGTACTTAGGAGTTTATTCAATTCTTTTTGTATGGTCGGTTCTAGTTTAGGATGCATTTTCTTCAGTTTCCGTTGGAAAGGTAAATTTTGGGGCTTCATCGGGATGACATGCTGTATAATATTAGAATCAAATGTTTTCAGATCATCGTAAGTCCATGCAAAGACATCTTTGAATTCTTTAAATAATTTAACAAAAGTAGATTTTTCTTGTCTAGAACATCCCAAGCCTAAGTTGATACACTGAGGATTTTCACTAATCCCTAAATTGACTTTTTCATAAGACAATGAGGAACTGTTGGTTTTTCAATTGACCATCTTTTTAAATTTATCTTCAAAATCATAAAACTTTTCTAGTCTAACAACAGATTTGGGTATGAAATTTACCATGTCCGATATAGATTCAGGAGATTTCGGATTAGGTATTACCGTAAAGTCGTGCAAATTGTCGTCGTTCGTTTGTTCATCAATCACAGTGCCTTGAAAGGTTTCTTCCATGTGCAGAAAGTTAATGATTTGTTGATCATCGTCAAATACTCTCCAGTTTGTGATATTTTCAGGAAGAGATGGTCAAAACAATAGCTCCATGGAGAATGCTTTTGGGGATAAGCCTTCTGCAGGAAGAAGTTTAGAGGCAACATTAGCTAGTAGATATTCTTCAACATTATTTAATCTAGGAATGGAATTTATATTAAAAGAAGAAAATTTGTTCATTAAACTCCATACCTCATACTAGTAACTTTTGAGATGCGGGGAAAGACAGTGTATAGAGTCTCTTACCTGTCTGACCACTATTTTAGAGTCGTCGAATACAACTAGATTTTGAATGTGCATGTCTAAGTATTTTCTGAGACCTTGAAGTAAAGCCTCATGTTCTGCAATATTGTTAGTACATTCAAATTCTAGCCTACAAGCCAATAATGTTTTGTTACCTGTCAGATCGATAATGATGCAGCCTACACCAGCTCCTTCTTTAGACTTGGAACTGTCAAAATATAGAGACCAAATTCGATTTCCATCAGGCTCACAGGACTGTTGGATAGAAGATGTTGGTTGTGTACATGTTATGATCTCAGATTGTTGTTCTGGATTGTTGATAGGTGAAGCTTCAGCCATAAAATTTCCGAAGAAGGTGTCCATCCTTTGGACTTTAGGTGAATCAGCAGGAGGTGTTTATGGTTCATTGGGGTCATTCAAGTCTGTTACCGTGAACTTGAGGTAATGCTCACGATTCACCCTGATCTTGTTGGGCTTACCATTTTCTGGAAGCCATAAGTGAGACCAGTCCGTTGCGAAGTAACCATGTAGCTACTCCGACCAGTCCCTGCTCAAAAACAAACCATACACTTCTGGAATATCCACCACAATTAAATCAATAACCTGATGAACCTTTGGGTTAGACGATAATCTAATCAATACATTTTTCAGTTCGCCTATAACTTTAACATCTGTTCTATCAAGTTGTATGATTTTCAAAGAAGATGGTTCTACTTCGGTGTTAATCTTTTAGCAGACTGACCAAGGCATCACATTTTACGATGCTCCTAAGTCAACCATACAATTATGCACATTTATGTTGAAGATTTCGAAAGTTAAAAGAAAAGGAGATACATTCTTGCGAGTACTTAGAGTAGTATATTGTGATTTCTTACTCGCGGTTTCTAATGCTACTTTATCTACATTATTTGCGTTATTTACATTATTTACATTTGGTACAGGAAGGCTTCCTTTATCTTGAGGATCTGGATTATTTTTTGTGGAAGTCTTCTGCGGAGCCTTGTTTTGTACAACCTTATTACCATTTGAATTACCATTCTTGCCATTGTCTAAAATATTTTGCAACATCTTCTGTAACAAAAATGGAAACTTCAACAACTCATAAATAGAAATGTTATCCCATAATTTTTTAAGATCTTCAACAACATTATAATCTAATTTAGGGCCAGCATTACTTTGTTTAGTTTCTACTGACTTAGATGGCTTTGGAGGTGAAGTTGTAGTGTTCTCGGTAGGAGGTTTATTTTCTGTCTTACTCCTAGTGTTGTAAGGGTGAATAGTCTCAAAGTTAGCTTGAAAGATACTATCCAAGAAGTGTCCAAACATGTTTGGAGAAGACTCTTCTTCTTGAGTTGTTTCCTGCTTGACTTCCTCTTGAGGGGTTTCAGGAGGTATCAAGTCATCTTGAGCTCCTAGAATTGTCTGAAGAGCGCATTGCAAAATTTCTAGGTTCAAGCCTTTGGGGTTTGGATTAGGCCGGTTGGCGGGAAAAGGCTTTCGGAAAGGAGGTTTGTAGGGTCATTTACTCAAAGAGGCTTCTTCAGTCGACCTTTTCAAATCTGTAACTTGATTAGATAATTTTTGTACAACTTTGGTTAAATTTTCCAAATTAGAGTTTTTAGGTTTTGTTTTGTTTTGTGTAGGTCTGGGGAGAATTTCAATCTTTTTTTTGGAAGAAGAAACAGTCTCAGTTTCGTTGCTAGAAGAGTCCTTAAGACTAAGTATGTCTTTTTCAATCTGAGTAGCCTCTTCGAAGGCTTCTAACAACGTGGCCTTTTTAGATCTTTTAACCCAAATAGCTATACTTTGATGTAGATATTTAGTATAGTAAGCTATTACAAGACTCTCAGCAGGCATAGAGTCTGTAGGGATTCAATTTTTAAGCGTTAAAAATCTTTGATTAAAATCTTTAACTTTTTCTTTCGGGTTCATTTTTAAGCTCAAAAGATCCATGACTAAGACTTCTAGAGGTTTTCTATCTCCGAATTTTTCCAAAAAGCATGACTCAAACTTTTCCCAAGACACTATGGTGTGAGGCTGTTGGGAAAAGTACCAAGTGGACGCATTACCCTCAAAGGTGTAAGGGAACAACCTACAGACAACATCTTCATGTTCAACATTACGGAGTCTGATGGCTAACATAAATTTTTTGATATGATCTTCAACTATCTGTTTTGAATTGGGATCAAACTTAGGAATCCATTTCTCCAGATACTTGGGTAAAGGGTGTTGGGCTCCAGGTACAGCTACAACATCCTGGTCCAACCAGGGTCTAGTAGGGTTGTTCTGATTTTCCATTGGGGAATTGGGTGTGGAAGGCTGAGAAGGTGAATTGCCTTCATCAGAAGAGGAATCTCCTCCAGAAGAGGAAGAATATGAAGGAGGTGGTGAAGGAGGTATCCCAGATCCTCCTGCAGCAGGATTTAAGTTTGGATCTGGAGAATTCACAGTGAGGTCTATGTCACCTAACTGTTCTCTGATATCAGAGAAGTCTAAAGGATGACCCCACGGGTGGTTTGGTTGCCTAAGACTAGCTAAGGCATTGTGTGTTTTGATAAGATATTGACGAACGATCTCTTGGAGATGACCACCTGTAGGATTAGGGGTTGCTGGCTCAACTGTGATCTGCGGATCTTCAGTTGAAGTAGTTGCTGTTTGAGGGGGGATATTATCTTGTGAATGGCTTCTAGTCACTATAGGTGCGCGATTAGGTGGGGGATGAGTCTTGCAACCGCCTCATGCCATTAATTAAGTTCTAGCCCTCCTTCTAGCGCCATTTGTTGACGGGTGAAATTGTCCGTCCGTCAATTGAGAGAGTGGAACTGGTCCGGGGTTGTCTAAATAACCCAAGCCATTTGGAATGAACCACCCTGATGGGTTTAACGGCTCCGTTGGCTGCTCTAAGGTCTCCTAATAAAACCAAAGAGAAAACTAACCCAAACTAACTAATCTATCTAAAACAAATAAAACAAACTAAAACTAACTAAAACAAACTAACTACAACTAAATAAAAACAACTAATACACTAATATAACAAACTACTATATAAACTAAAACTAACTATAAATTACACTAATTATTCTACTAATGAGTTGTCTAATTACTAGTTATATTACTTATTCATAAATATACAATATAAAAAATCTACAAATTTAATTAAAACCTGCAAAACTCGTGTGTTTTCTGTCCTAAGACAACCAGAGGTATATTTTGATTTTTATGTTTTATGAAAAAGAAATAAAACTACTGAAATTAAACGATCTAATATACTAAATCTAACTTAAACTAATATCTGAATTAAACTACTAATAAAAACAACAAACAAAAGACTAGCTAACCTAGAAGCGCTCCTAGTTTATCCTGCATATGATGACTTCGAAGCTGGTCGGAGGAAGTAAACTCGCACCGGTTAATCCTAAAGCTTTTCGTAAATGATGAGCTGCACTGCTTCTTCGAGTTATTTACAGGACAAACAAGACATAAAAGATCATAACAATCTTATGATTATAAATCTCTGCAATAAGGGAAACCTGTTATGCAAAAACTTATATTTAACAATTCAATTCATGAAGAAGATAAAACTATCATTCACAAACCGGATTAGACAATTGTTATATCTTTTATACACTTGGAAGAAACCAGATATGGATTACAGTAATTAAAATTATATCATTTGCACATGATCAAGATAGCTAAAGTAGTCATAAACCATATACAAATTGATATACACAACATGAAACAAAATATTGATATAATGAAAAGCTAAAGCTATGAAAAAACACCAAATCCTGCTTCAGTCTGTATTATAACTCCATATCCTTGTTCTCCCACGAATGAGGATGAACATTATTACAAAAATCATAAGTATATATAAGTCTCTCCATAGAGTAAAACCTCCCTGTGGATAATATCAAACAGTTTTACATAATCTGGGAAATATCCCAAAATCAACTAAACTAGGAAATCAAAATGCAAGTGAAATCTTTGAAATATCCCCTAACTGCTCATCAAAGCCACTGCCATTTCGAATTTACCTGCAATAGACAAAAAATAACCAATTAGAAAGACATCTCATCAATAAAACAATAAAAAATTGATCCTACAGGCTTAGCTACAGAATCATTTGATTCTGTAGCTAGTCTAGAATAGCATACAGGACCAGATAGAGATCAAATGAAATCTTTTTTTTTTTAAATAATCCAAATTAATTTTCTTTTAATAAACATTGAAATCGAATCACTAATGGTTCAAATGAGTTTATTATGCAAATCAAACAAAATCGAAAAGGATCGAAACAGGATAAGAATGCTCTGTTTTTAGTCGCCATAAAATATGTTCAAACCATAACAGGACTGTTTCATATCAAATGAAATCAATGGTGAATCATATCACATAAGATATGATGTAACACAATCATAATCGAGCACCATCAAAATTGATTTGTTACGGCTGTAACAATGTGCATAAAATTCATATTATTTTAATCAAATGCCAATATGGAAAGGCTGCTACAATTATAGTCAAAATGAAACATGCATAACAGCATCAACCAAAATTTACCATAGATTTCGATCGTTAAGCGTTTTACATAGTCAACAGACAGGATCAAAAATAATGATCACAACCATCAACAACAATGATAACCATAGATTGGGCAATGATCAAATATAGAAACAAATCGTAATCCTGGGCACAATCACTTTCGTTCCCAAATCAAATTTAAACAATATATTTGTTGCAATATGAACCAAGCTGATAACACGGTCAAACAATGCGAATTGATTAGTTGGATATAACAGTTATAATTCGTATCTATTCGCAATTTAGTCATGCCTTAACAGAAAGGTATTCGATTTGATCATAAAATCATAATAGTTACCCATTATTGTCAACCACATCATATAGAATATAACCAATTTCGAATCGAAACATTGATTGTGTTCAATATTGGAATACCAGAAACAACACATGTTTGGAAAAGATATTAATAACTTCAATAAGCAACAGAGTATTCAATCAAATTAAAACAATCAAATCCATAACATGATCAATCGAATCAGAGCTAAATCCAATCAAAACTAATTTGGGAAACGAAATTCGATTAATCAAAACAACATTATACATACAGTGCATGCTTATGTGTCAAAACAAATCCACGCTGTAAACAGATCTTATGAGTATGTCATATAAACAGGTGAAAATCATACGAGTGAGGCTGTTCGAGTTACGCCAATTTTGAATTGACAACTGTTGTAGCCGACTCCATGTTCTTAAACAAAATCGAACCTGTTGTTCATTGTTTCTTATCAGTGTATGGCATCTTCGCCTTTTGACTGGTGAGCCTTGTAACTTGATCCTCCAGAGCATGAATTCTGGACTGTAGCATTGGCACATCAAGGTAATACCTTTCTAACCATGAGCCACACTGATCACATGGTGGAGTAGTTGGTTCGGATAGAACAGGAGGGGGTTTTGACGAGTCACCGGGGTTTTCACAAGGCACTTTGATGCCTGGATAATTAGGATCATTTTGCAAGAAAGGTGGTAGGTTTTTGACAAAGTCGTATGACGGTTTGTCACACAGACCTTCAGAATAGGGATACTCACTTGCCAGGTAACGCTCAACCTACGAGTCAGAATCTTCACTCACCATGATGGGGTCAGAGTTTGCAGGAGGTCTCGGTTTGTTTCTTTCCATGCAAGAGATTAATCGGGAATTCTTTTTGCATTTAGAATTCGCTGTAGGTTTGGCTTTAGGCCTTTTAGCCACGGGTTTAACATTTTCCACATCTGTGGTCACTGAATTGGGTAGGTCAATAGGTGAGTCGGGTAGGGGTTTAGGTAACAGAGCACTGTAAGGCATAGGGGGTACTGACTTGCTCTCGCTCACCACAGGTTTCTCAACTTGTGGTGGTCTTGAATCATCAAAATTATTGCGAACAAGAAAATCATTCCAACAGTCTCGGTGCAACCCCAAATGACACACAACAATCATTTTAACTAACCCAAAATGAAACAGGCTGTTGTCGGCCTAGTTCTATTTGTATATTTTAGACATTTTAAACAGACTCCTATGCAGGTAGTATGGCATACTAAGCTCATAGCCCATGAAAACCATAAGTAGCCGAAGGTGGTACAAGAAAACGAAAGCATACCGATCCGCGCAGGTGATGAACTGCTTGGTTATCATCAGCAAGTCGTGCCAGCGTTGCTTGAGCATATTCACGGGCAAACCTTTGTCACAGGAGCTCACCCTTCGTGACTAGAAGAGTAATGTCCACGAGACATCTTCCACTTTTCAATTTTTTGACCATCTTTTCCCAGTGACAGGCAGACCGGTAGCTAAGCTAAGAAATTGCTCATTAATTTCCAATTGCACATCCCCAACCTTGGCTCGGCAGCCATCAAAGGTTAATGTGAATTGTCGAGCCATGCTAGGGTTATAGACATCAAACTTTTGTATGAACGGGAGCCACCTGAATTCCTCAAGGTCACTGTAAGCACCATCAAACATCAACAATGGTTGGTTACCATTGGGTTCGGCCCTTACAACCGGAGCCATGGTGCGGGCGCATGGTAGGGTTTGGATTGAACACAACAATACACAGGAGCAAAAATCATTAGGGCTAACAACTGCAAGCGCTCAAAGGGGAGGCAAGTTAATGTACGCGTGTGAGGGTGGTGGGATTATCACCACCATGCAACATATTAATGGCAAAGTACAACGCTGTTCCATCAATCATAGCATAAACCAAAATATTCGGCCATCCCAAGATTTAAACGGTGGATGATAATATACCAATGTGCCAATCTATGGTTTGAAACCATGAATGTTCAACGTTAAGTCAAACCAAAGTTAAACATGTGCCAAGTAATAATTCAAACCATTAAATCAAAACCCAAATGTTTAACCAACGCGCCATTGTATAACTTCAAACTATTGCCATTCAATATGAAATCAAACTCATATGTTAACCATGTGCTTGTTGCATAATGTGTAATCAAAGTTTATAAAACATTGCAACAAGAGATTTCATAAAATCGATAAGCCAAGAGCTTATAATAATAAGGATCACATCATATAAAAACCAAGATCAACCATGACCCCTATAAAATCAAGTATAACCCATAAATTTACATGCTCAATGCTTTATCAATTAAATAAAGATCAAATTGCGCAATCAAAGTAAGAATAGGCAAATGGACATAGTTCGAAAAGTCATTTCAGCCACTTAATAATAAACCAAAGGTAAGTACCGATCATAATATCAACGAGAAGATCATTACAGTTCAAATAATGATGGAGGAGTTTTCACGCTTTGAGTCGTGAAAAACTGAATGGAGACCAAATTTCAATTGTCGCAAGAAATGAAAACATCGTCTATTGCAAAATGCGACGATAACTTGACGTTCAGGAGACAAAAGGTGTAGGCAGCTTATAATACAATGGAAAAAATTGAATTGGCTGCCAACAAGACTTCGCTGCAAAAATGTAAAAGCTTCATAATCAGATCAAGGAGTAGTTGCAAAACATAAATCAAGGATATAAACGAAGAGTTGATCAACATAGGAGAGAATTTTAGTTTGAGGTTGAAGATCAAGTCTTAGCACACCTGAGGAAGGAAAGTTTCCCAACGAGGACATATAACGAGTTAAAGCTGAAAAACATAGGAGCATAAAATATCCTAAAGAAATTCAGTGCCAATGCTTATGAGATAGATCTCCCAGAGGATGTGGGTATATCACCCATAATCAACATTTTAGACCTATATCCTTACAGGGAAGACGACGCAAAAGAATAATAAGATCAGAAAGAGATTCAATGGGAGAATTAGATGACTGTAGCAGAAAATACATAGATGGAGAAGATCATTGATCAGAGGATTAGTAAGAAGACCAGGAGAAATACATACTTGGAGTATTTGGTAAAGTGGAAGGGACACCTAGTAGAGGATGTTAGTTGGGTAAATGAAGTTGATATCTATAGGCATGGAAAGTTAGTGCAAGAGCTCATGGACATGAGTCCATGAATTTTTTTCCAAGGGAGTATGATGCAGAAGCATCGTCAACAAGCACACGTGGAGAGACAACTTAGTTCCTTATCGCGCCTTTGAATCATTTCAGAATCTTAAACGCTGGTGTTTGCTGCAAATCATTTTTTTTAATAGATTGAAAATTGAAGAAGATCAAAATGCTTGGGAGTGAATGATTGTGAGTGATCTAGGAGTTTCAATCCTAGAATTTAATGTAACGAAACTTAAGTAGTAGTTAGAGTTTTTTTTTTTTGGAGCATAGAGGTAGTCTAAGGAACCTTAATATCGCTCTGGGATAAGTAGAAGCGTTGTACACCCAAATGAGGCTGTTGAACATGACGATAGCTGAAATTTGTTAGATTGTTGAATTTTTAGTTGTTTTTTTTTTTCATAGCTATAAGCATTTTTACATTGAATGAAGATAACAAAGGAAAATTGATCCAAATGTGTGTGGAGTTGTTGTTGCTAAACTCTTATATGTTATTTTGTGTTTCATGAATGCATGGATTATACTGTTGAATGTATGAGTCTGTGAAATATTAGATAAGCTCCAATCATTTCTCTTCTAAGAGTTCAAATGGAAGGAGTGCATATTGTTTGCAAGGATTGCGTCGACAGAGCCTAGATTTAACTCGGAAAATCTCAAAAGGGATAATGGGAATATTAGACCAAGTGTTGCAAGGAATGCACAGGGTCAAGAATCGACTGAGTGTCGAGAGATCGAGACTGTTAAGCGCAAGGAGTGCATAGAGAAATTTCTTTTGGAGTAATAACTAAGTCTGAACTTTGTCGAAGATTATAAGTTTTTAAGGAGTGCGTCAGAGTCAAGCTCAGGAGAGACAACAACAAAGATCCAACAAAAAGAGAGATTTGTTGAAGGTCATGGAGTGACGATTAGGATCCCTTTGGAAGGAATCAAAATCATGAACAACTGTTAGATCTCAAGAAAGTGAGAGGAGGTTACACCTCAAATTCTTTCAGACTTCACATGTTCGAAGGTTTACGTTTGTGAAGGAAGAAAACTTTATAAAGTTACGGAACCCAAAGTCCATCTGGACCATAGATCCGTTCAAAGGAAGTGAGATCATTCCAGACCATCGGATCTGGGAAAAGTTATCCGGTTGTTAGTCGTGCATTCTTTCTGATATTATTGGATCATATGATTCAGAGTATTGAGGAATCAAGATTCCCAAAATTGCGAAGTACGAAGAGATCCCCATCGTTGGTCATCAGAGGGAGAGAAAATCGTAGATATGGATCCAAGTAACTTCGTCAATTTAGAGTCCATGTAGAAAGAGACTAGCTACACGCAAGGCAGCTAGAGCTTGAATTCATGAAGGCACTAAGTGGGATGAGATCCTCATCGTTGATCATCAGAGAGAGCACGAACCGTAGATCCAGTTCTAGGTAACTCCACTGGTTCGAAGTTCGCGTAAAAGAAGATCAGTTGCACCCAAGGTAGCTGAGGTATGAAATCGTGAAGCGCCAGGAGATTAGCCCCAAGTCATAGCCCGATGATGAGTGAAGGAGAGGGACTAGCGTAAAGGAGCTAGAATCCAAAGTTCTGAGTCTACAAAAGCACTAGGGAAGGGTCCCGCAGGTTCCATAATACCTGCGTTTAAGGAGAAAAGGGGGACCTATGTAAATTGTTCCAGTGCCATTGAAGGTATGAAAGAGATAATACAACTCAAGAGATTAATATCCTTGACCAGGAGGTCACAAACCCTTTAGGAGAGAAGGGGGGTTTGCACCAATCTTACCAAAAAACTACAAAATCGCAATGTTGAAAACTCATAGAATATATAAAATCCCATTGTGTAAACATATGAACTAGAATGCATGCAATTGTTCACTAATGTGAAATGCAATATATTATGAGAGTGAATAATAAGAAGTGAATCAACTACAAGTATGGCACATTTCTGAAAATGTTTGATGTCCCAATCAAATGAAAAGAAACAATACAAATGGTTTTAGTTGTCCTATGATAGGTCAAATGACCATCCATGTGAAAAAAATGTCCACAAAACTGCTCTTAAAAAATGATATACAAATAGTGTCAATTAGTATCCTAGTCTCGTATCATGTGTATGATCCAATTACAATATATTGAACCATAATTGTGCAAAATAACCATGGAATAATAATCCATGTGTCCTACTAGAAATACTCTAATCCTGAATCAAACATATCAAGGAAAAATCAATCACATCAATGCATGTTGCATTAAAATATGACAAGTGACAAAAAACTCAAAGTGCTCAAATTGGAAATTTATCACAAGTGATGAAATATTTACAATGCTCTTCTTGTTTTTGTTGTCACTCACTTGTTCTTTTGTTTGTCTAAGTATGTCACCTATGGACTCTTTGTTGGCACCAAGGTTTTGGCAAGACTACATGCACTATATGTTCTACACTGCACATGTGACACAAGTTTTGTACCATATAGTGCCAAGATTCAATGCCCATCCATTGTTTTATACTACATGTGCCAACACGTTTTACACTACATGCAAGGAATTGTAAATATCACATGCATATTAAATCCCTAAATATCACCATAATGATTGTAACTATTTCTATAATAGACCGATTGGTCACGGTCGAGGTTGTTAGTGAGCTAAAAAGTTTGTTATGATTGCCATGTTTCCATAAAGATATAAGAAATGCATGAAAATAGGAAGGGGTTAACTTCTTGTTCGTTATTGGTTCTTGGTTGATGGTCAACTTCGAGTTGATGAGAGATTCATTGATATTATAGAGATGTAAGAATAATATGAGAGAGAAAGTTAATTGACATTTAATTCTTGGATCTTTGGTTTAAGCTTAATGAGTCTTTGGGTAGGCTATGACCCTCCATCTATCTGAATGTTTCATTGTGATGAATGAAATAAGACACGAGGCCCAAGTTTATACTTTCTATAATGTACTTTGTTATGAATGTATATTTTTATAGATGTTAGATTGTGAATCACTTATATGAATGTTGGTATGAATGAATAATATATAATGTGCAACTCTTAGCTAAGAATTTATTTTCTATATTGTTCTTTCATGATATGCACAAACATTTGGTCTTTGTGATGCTCATGTGTGTCTCAGGTGAGATCTTATTGAGTCATTAAATACTGAATATGTTGATGCAAATGGGGTACTTGATGGTAAACCCTTTGGAATATTGGGTCTGAAACCCTGAGCCAACAATTGGTTATGTTACCAATAAGGATTTTGTGCTACATGACGGAGTACGAACATGATGTAAAAACTTTCCAGAAAAAAAATAAAAAATAAAAAAATAAAAAAAATAGAAGAATAAATCTATGATAAGGAGGATGAGTCCACGAGATAAGATACCCAGGATATTCATATATGCATGACATTTTATTTACTGAGTTTCCTTTTTTTATTGCTTGAATGGGTAAAGAGATAGATGAAGATCAAATCTGTGTGGCAAGCCTATGAACCTTTGGTCTAGGACCAAGAAGTGACCAGTCATTTGAAATATTTGGATAATAAATGGGTCAGAGCCATCAATTTATGGTTTGATCATGTGAGAGAAGGATACATCATGGAGTTCATTGTTGAATGCAACAAATATTTCAGTAGTTTTGAAAGAAAGTTTGCAAATAGTCTTAGAAGAAGGTTGTTAGAATAAATCATACTATGAATCAAAGTGTTATTCATGGAGAAGGGGTTCATATGTGTTGAGACCAATAGGATGGTAGAGTAAAACCCCCACATAGAGGGGGGATTAAAATATGGGGGAAGAATATGAGATGAGTTGAAAAGAGAATGTATCCAGAAGAGCAGAGAAGAAGAAGAGTTGAACATTATGTAAGAAGAGTCGAGTTGAAGAAGCAAGTTGAGAAGAAGAGAAAATAAGGAAAAGGAAAGGGTGACAAACAATTAGTAATATCTAATATGAAGAGAAGAGAATCCATGCCATAATAGTGTGGAGGATAAATATCTATACCAGAGAGAAGCACAGAAGAAGA
>JASDQU010227774.1:0-17590 GCA_032191745.1 Picea mariana | reverse complement strand
GATAAGACAATAATGATTCATCTTTGCATCGATTGGTTTCCACTTGGACATATAACATTCTCATCAAGGGCATCATATTAATCAATTACTTGACATCAATCAATGACATCAATCAAACTAAACCATTTACATCAATGACACATGATCCAACAATCTCCCAAGTAATCAAACCATTGGCATCAATGACAACATGATCCAATAATAGTATCCATCTTCTAGAAGCTGATAAGGCCTAGTGGCTGGAGATGAGGTCTTCAGAGCTCGAGCATCAACTTCAAAATATTCAAAACTCGGGCAGGAGTGTAATATGAGTGTACAAATTCACTACCCAGAGATCTTTGATGGCTCATCGGGCATGGACTAGAGGATCTTGAAGATCAAACTGAAGGCTTCATTGATTTCGAACAAATACTTGATTGGAATTTCAGGATGGATGGGAATGAGGGAAAGATACAAACTACAGAGGGGCCAACTCAGGCTTGGTAAAAACTTCCCTTGGACAATAGCACGACAAATGATGAGACTCAAGCAGCATGGCATTGACATAAGTTCACGATGCAGGAGGAAACACAAACTCTCCATATGCTCGGAAGAATAACCAAACGGAGGAGGACACAACTCTATGTAGCGAGAACAACTTCCTAAGGTCATAGTAAATCCCAGAGATTGACGAACAAATGGAAGGATGTGCTTTGTCCAAGGGAGACTCATTGTCCTTCCAATAAAAAGAAAATACTTTTCCCTTCCTCTTTTTGGAGTATATTTGATTTTTTTTGTCTTTTTCAATAATCGTGGAAAAAGAATAAAATAATGCTACATTACAAAGGAGGAACGAGTTTTGCAAACATACTAGTTCTAGGCGCAAGGACAAGACTGATGTTCAAAGCAAGGACAGTCGAAAAAATCCCTCCTGGGGTCAAGGTGTCAAGACACAAAGGCACAGTGCTATAAGGCTTGTGTTATGAGGCATGCTTTAGATGGTTCAGTTGAGAGCAACATGGAGCCGACATTAGGCCAAAGATGCAGGAATGAAAATGTGGTTAACAAGACACAATGATAACGTCCTTCGATGTAAGTTTAACGAGCCCAGAGAAGGTAAGCTCGGTGTTTTTTCATTTTTAAAGAGTCTGAAAAAATGTAAAAGGAGACTCCATTAGGGTACCTTTTTCGAAGTTAGTCTAGTCAGCTCGAAAAAGGGGTAAACTATCACCGAAAAGATGTCTATTCAAAACCATTTTAACGATTGTGTCAAGACGGAAAAATCCCTCCCGGGGTCAAGGTGTCAAGACGCAAGGACAGTCGGAAAAATCCCTCCCGGGGTCAAGGTGTCAAGACGCAAAGGCACAGTGCTATAAGGCTTGTGTTATGAGGCATGCTTCAAATGGTTTAGTTGAGAGCAACATGGAGCTGACATTAGGCCAAAGATGCAGGAATGTAAATGTGGTTAACAAGACACAATGATAACGTCCTTCAATGTGAGTTTAACGAGCCCAGAGAAGGTAAGCTCGGTGTTTTTTCACTTTTAGAGAGTCTGAAAAAATGTAAAAGGAGACTCCATTGGGGTACCTTTTTCAAAGGTAGTCTAGTCATCTCGAAAAAGGGGTAAACTAGCACCGAAAAGACGTCTATTCAAAACCATTTTAACGATTGTGATAAAAACAAGATCACTCAGAATTTTTTTCATTTTTAAGGAGTCTGAAAAAAGCTTAACTATGGACTTCGTCGGGAATGTTCTTCTGGACCATTTTAGCGAGTGTTAAATAATAAGGTCACTCAACGATCTTTTCAATTTTAGGGAGTCTAAAAAGAGCTTAACTATTGACTCTGTGGGGGTTCCTTTTTCGTAAATTTAGTCCCTCAGGCCCGAAAAAGGGTTTAAATTATACCTGAGAATACTCTTCTAGGGAACCGAGGATCCTAGAGTATACCTTTGTTTGTACAGTTGACCATCCAGACTGAAAAAGGGGTAAACTACCACCGGAAAGATGTGACTTCAAATTTCAATTTAGCAAACATGAAGATCAACAAGATTGCTCGGAAATCTTTTCACGTTTAGAGGGTCTGAAAAGAGCTTAAAAGAAGACCTGTTAAGTTTTGGGAGTCCCAAGGGTGAAGTCAAGAGTGATAAGGAATCATGCAACTAAGGCTCAAACTCCTAATCAGGAAAAACTAGTAAGGACTCCCGGGCCTATAGTCGTTAGTGACAGCATGGGCACCAAAATGCAACCAAGATCTACCTAGGGCATCCATGTTAAGGTAGGCTCTACCACTAAAGTACAACACTCCTAAAGTAGCAATGATGGTTCTAGGTCACAACTCGGTGGGATTGATCCTATGGAAAAGAAGAAAAGACAACAAAATGCAGAAAGTGGAGGTGGAATCCTATCTTAAATGCAACGAGTTGGAAAAAATGGCTTTTTACCAAAGGAACTTCAAAACGACCCAAAACTCCAAAAAGTTTCCCCATACCCAAAGAACACTTCTTGTGACAATCCAAAGAAAACTCCTGAACCATACTATATGATTTTCATTTTAGAAAAAATGACAAAAGGGTCCAAAAATTGACAAAAAGAGGCCAAAAAGTCTATAAATAGAAGCTGGCAGCTCATTATCACCATTGCTAATTGAAAAATTGACTAAAAGCCAAAACTACCCCTTTGTGAAAAGAGTGGATTCTGGGAGCCTCAGTGGACGAAACGACCCTCTACTTGGACCAAGTAAGTATACACTACCCCCTCTTGCAATTTAATTCTTTCTTTATGCATTTAAGTTCATTTTTTGGAGGGGTGTTGGCCTTTAAAAGGTCATCCCTAGTCCTATGACAGCCCGAGTGTACATGTGGGCTGCCTTATGACAGCCTGAGTGTACACACTACTGTGAGCACTACATCCTGTGTGGACCTTCCATTTAGTGTAAAAACATTAAAAAAAACAAGAGTTAACCCTCCTGAACTTTTTCTATTTGCAGGATGTATGTTCACTGGAGAGAAAGAGAGCATGAGGATGTTGATGTGTTGGTCGATGAGGACCCTGATGCTCTTGCTGCATTGTTGCAGTGTGGTTTGTTATAGTTTTTACAGTGTCATTTCATGCGAGCACAACCTAGGCCATTGAACGCCTTGGTGGATTATTGGCATCCCGACGTAGAGGCCTTTATGCTAGAGGGGCAGTCGTTGGCTCCAACGAAAGAGGATATATACTTTATGACTGGCCTCTCAAGGAGAGGGGAACTAGTCAATTTTTGTACCTTTCCCTCTGGGCCTCACAATATATCGGAGTTGATTGGACTCCATTGTGAAGCCAACACTGACAGAATGAGCTCACAGGTGCCGATAAGAAAGATCTCAAACTTATCACTGAAAGTGATAGTGTTTTTCATTGGGCGGATTACTGGGTCTGCGTCTTTGCATCAGGATTCCCGTGCGCACATGAATTATGCAGTTCAGTGCTTAAATGCACAAATATTTGACTGGAGCACCACATTACTGGATTGTATGAAGAGGCAATTAACAGAGTGTTGAATGCAGAATAAGAGGAATTTTAGGTTTGGAACGATTCTCTGTGCTTTCTTCTTTGAGAGAGTGCCAAGTTTCAGTCCTAGAGAGGTGATACGAGGGCACCAGGCCTCTAGTCCCACGTTATGCAGATGGGTGGAGTTGTTTCCACGACAGGGGGGGGAAGGACCATTGAAGCCTTTAATGACAAATATTTTTCTTGGTGGGCGCGATAGATTCCAGTCATAGAGGACTACCCCTATGCCGGAATTGACTTCTCTAGGGATCCTAAGATGCCAATACCTCCCAGCGAGGAGCGAGGAGAGATGGTTAAGCTTGTGTTTTTTTTTTTTTCCTTTTTAAATTTATTTAATTTTTTATGTTGTTTTTATATATATCATTTTTTTTTATATACACCAGAGTATCTGACAGATCTGTGTCTGTTATGTGTAGATGTGGGGCCAGTGGGATCAGCGGACTTTGCGAGGAACAGGCAACGTCCTCGACTAGAGGTTGCCCCAGCTGCATTTGGTGGACCAGAAGCAGTAGGAGGACCTCCAGCCAATGACGCTAAGAGAGTTTTGAGATGAGTAGAGTGAAAGTTTACCTCCCTCACTCGCACAGTCCCCATGGCAGAGATCAAGGATATACTGCCATCTATGCATCCTCATGTAGTGGGGGCACCACGAACGTGAATCCAACTTTTTCGGCATTTGGCAAACATTGTTGACCATTATAATAGGGCTAACAGGCCCCGTCCTTAGTTAGGCGTGACTTTTCACGTGCCGAGGGCACTATCTGTATAGTTTTTAGGGCATAAGCCCCATGACTCTTTACTGGACGTATTTTTGAGGCGCTTGTGCCCACGCATGTACTCTGATATTTTTGATATTATATATGGATTTTTATGTATTTTTATGTGTTTATGGAATACATTTATTTTACTAATGTATTTACAGGTGTGTGTGTTTTCTTTTCTTTACATGTGTGCAATATGTCAATCTAATACATGATTAGCTAGGGCATTTGTAACTTGATTCAATCTCCTAGGAACATAGATATATGTAATGTAATCAAATCTTCATTCTAAGAGATGTACCCTAAGGAATCGTCAGTGTAGAGTAGGATCATACACGTGGTACACTCCATTTAACTGAGACACAACCAGCTGAGTGTCTAAATATACCTGGAGTCGAGAAATACCATGCGACAAAGCGTCACGCAGCAACTCTAGAACTGCATTATATTCGGCAACATTGTTTGTGGTGTCACCTAAACAAATACCTCCTAAAGATAACAACTGTCCTTGAGGTGTGTAAATTACCCAAGCTGTGGAAGCAAGCCTCCAAGTGTGTCAGCTAGTGCCATCTGCAAGCCTAATGAACACCTCTGATTCACCTGACATCTGCCATAGTGAAAAAGACAACATCAAAACGACACATCCATAAAACCAAAAAGGGTGAAGACTAAAAATGAAAATGTACAGGAACTATACATATGTTACAAAAAGTTACCCAAGGTGACCTACCTATGAGTAATACTTCTTGAGGTAGAGCCCATTTCTAGGCTCTGCCAAAGCATTTCCCTCAAAGTCTACTAGACGATAAGCACCCTTTTTTAGAACCTCTTTTACAATGAAAGGTCTGAATCACATGGGTTTGAACTTGCCTACCCCCAGGGGGTCCTTATCTTGGTCATAGACCAAGACAAGGTCGCCTTCCGAGAAAATCCAAGGACGAACGGACCGATCATATTGACACTTGACTTTTTTTTTGTGAGCCTCGTTGGCCAAGGCTGCATCCCGACGTTGCTCATTGAGCTGCTCAAGGTATAATAAACGCTCTTCAAGAGATGAAGTGTCTGGCAAAAATTATACTGCCAACTTGAGAGACGGGATCTGGCACTCTATAGGTAAGACTGCTTCCAGCCCGTAAACTAGTTGAAAAGGTGAGAAACCAGTTGCAGTCTTAACAGACATTCGGTAGGCCCATAATGTTGAGTATAACATCAAATGCCAATTTGACTTGGCTGAATTGATCATTCATTGTAGGATGGTCTTAAGAGATTTATTGACAACTTCCACCTAACCATTTGCTTGAGGGTAGTAGGGTGAAAAATTTTCTTGCCTCAACCCAAGCTTTGATGTTAAATTGGTCATCATTGTGTTTTGAAAGTGACTGCCATGGTCATTGACAATCTCTCTCGGGACATCGAACCGTGCTATAATCTAGTTAAACAAAAAGAGGGCGACAGTCTCACCATCATCTTTGAACTTTGGCATAGCTTCAACCCACTTGGTGATGCAGTCTACTGCTACGATGATATAACGGTGCCCCCTTGTTGAAGGAGGGTTGCAAGTAGTGTAATCAATCCCCCACTTGGTGAAGGGGCCAACAGTGATGACAGGAAACATGGGAGCGGGATGTGCCCTCATCTTCCGTGAGAAGATTTGACATGGGTGGCACTTCTTGACTGATGTGATACAATCTTTTATTAGTGTCATCCAAAAGTAACCAGCTCATAGAATCTTTTGGGTTGTTTCCAACCAAGAAAAATGACCACCACATGCTCCAGTATGGAAGTCGTTAATCATGATTTTCGCTTCTTCATGAATGAGGCACCGACGAAGGATGCAATATACACCTCAACAATATAAAGTATCTTCGAGTATGAGATAGTTCTTGGCCTGATGGCATATACGACGATGATCATCACGAGAAGCAGAGGCGGGGCACTTCAAATTCTGGAGATAGACAAGTATATCTCCATACCAGGGGTCTGAATATGCTATCAAAAACATGTCTCCTTAAATAGGCGACTCTTTGGGCATAACATCACCTGACTCGAATGGAAGTTTTGAGATGAGTTTCGCAAAGACCAGTGACTTTTTGGATTTTGCCGAAATGAAATCTAAGTCAAATTCCTGGAGGACAACTATCCATCTATGGATCTTTCCGCCGATTACCCTTCGTGTCAACACGTATTGAAACAGATTCACCATGGAAATGACGGTGGTCTTGTGAAACAAAATATAATGATGGAACCGTTGGACATCATGAACTACTGCCAACGTAAGTTTTTCAATGTGAGAATTATTGAGTTCCGCTCCAACCAAGCCTCAGCTCACATAATAAATCACATATTCTGAGAGCAAATCATCCTCTTGAACTAAGACCATGTCGATGGTCGAATCTGCTGCATCCAAGTACAATAAGAAATATTTGTTATAATTGGGTGGCCGAAGTAGAGGGGCAGTTGTGAGGGCACGTTTCAATGCTTTGAGGGAGCATTGAGCAGCTTCGTCCCAATGAAGGAATGTCCTTCTTCAGTAAACGCATAAATCCCTTTGTGATCTCGTCATAGTTTGAGATGAAATGCCGCAAAAAGTTCGCTTTTCCCTATAAAATATGAAGTTGAAGGATTGTATGTGGGGGAGGCAACTGAACTATTGCCTCAACCTTGAGAGGATCGAACATGATCCATGTTGTTGAAACTATGAAACCTAGCAGACGGCCCGACGTCACGTAAAAATTGCATTTGTTGGGATTCAAGCGAATCTGAAAGTAGCGACATCGCTCAAAGATAAGTCGGAGGTGTGTGGGATGATCACTTCTCTTACAAGATCGTGATGCTAAATCATCTAGGTAGGCCTCGACGATATGTTTGAGATCATGGAAAGCAAAATACATGGCTCGCTGAAAGGTAGCTCCAACATTTTTCAGACCAAAAGGCATCTTACAATACGCAAATGTACCCCATGGACAAATGAATGTTGTTTTGTGTTGGTCTTCAGGTTTGATTTGTATCTGATTATATCCCAAAAAACCATCCATGAAAGAAAAGGCCTCACAACCTACGCATTCATTGACTATCTGGTCAATAAATGGTGTGAGGAAATTATCTTTTGGACAGGCTTTGTTCAAATCACAGAAGTCCGTACATACACGAATTGTACCATGTTTTTTGTCAACCGGCATAGGGTTTGACACCCATTGGGTCAAATGGATGGGGTAGATAAAACATGCCTTGAGAAGTTTCTCTACTTCAACCTTAATAGTTGTTGCTTCTTAGGATTAACCGGATGAAGCTTCTGCCGAACCGGCTTAGCGTTAGGATAAGTCGTGATTTCGTGTTCAACAATTTGTGGATCAATGCCTAGCATTTCCTCGTAAGACCAAGAAAAAACATCGTGGAATCCCTTAAATAAATTTGTGTAGATTCGAATCTCTTCGGGGGAGCAGTCAACTACGACGAAAAAATTATCCACGACGCCAGGGGTTCTAGAGATGTTAATAGGTATAGTTTCAGCAATGGTTTCCAAAGGATTGATAGGACAAGACCTATCTCCAGTCATAGTCAAAGTGAATTCCCCTGCTTCAATTCTTCTTAACTTTGGGAGGAAGTAAGATCTATGATGGAGATCATCCCAGGGTTTGTCCAGACTAGTCATTGATTCAATGATTGCTTCATCTGAGGGAAAGACTAAGTCTAAATAATCTGTATCAGCGAGGGAACCTTGAGCCCAAATAGGCTCTAGAATCGGATCTAACTCTTATGCAGGAGTCGGATCGGGGTCGACGAAAGCTTGCTAGACTAAAGAGTACACCACTTCTGCTGCGGACAAGGGCATGGACATACCATGGTGCCTTGTCCCTTCCATCGTAGCCGATGGGGAAGGAAGAATCCACAGATCGTTGAAGTAAGTCGTGCGAAACGATGAAATTTGGAAAATCTCAATCTTATGGTGGTCAGATATGAACTTAGCATCGCCTTGAGAAGGTGGGTAATTGAAAGTACCCATCAAAGGTGGGCACAAACCAACCCCTATTTTGATGACGCCAAGTTGAGGGTTATCTATCATTGGGACCACGGATGCCCCCAATGAAGGGTCAGGACGGGAGAAAGACAATTGATCAATGGGCACAATCCGGCCCTAGTGTGGAAACAACAAGACCTGGAAAACTATAGCAACTACTTCTTGCATAGGATAGGTCCAACTCCTCCCTAACAAGAAATTGTAGTTGAGATATGCATCGACCACTTCAACCTCGACACACACGGTTTTCCCTCCTAACTGCAGGGGAAAAGAGGGGATAATGCCATGTGGTCAGAACGAACGACCGTCGAAAGAGGTAAGAAGAGTAGGTGACGGAGACAAAGTGGCCTAGCCAATGGCCTTCCAACATGCCAAAGACATTACACATGTTGAGGCGCCCTCATCAACCACCGTGCAAAAAATGTTCCGAGTAAAATTTTTCATGGTGTAAGCCACTACTATCTAGAATGCTACGTGGTAAGGGAGACGAGGTTTTAAGTCAATTATATCAAGCATGATCATACCTAGATTACAAGTCTCGGTGGATCCTAAAGCGGCTAACAGAGCCTTTCTTTGGGAAGGGTAAATTTGGAGGATTTCCAAAGTAGACATCGCACAAGGGGTTTGAGACAAATCCTCCACCACAGAGTAGTTCTGGAAGGCCCTTGCATTTGGGTTCTGAGAAGCGTTCTTAAACACACCTTTTGGGATGCGTGTCATAATTTCTCCCAACGTCTTCTCGATCTGGAGAAGAAGAGATGGGGTTTCAGCTTCTTTACCTTTCATAGAGGTGCTTGGCTTGTTGTAATCATGTGATCTAGTCGATATATAGGCATCACCTTTCGTCATATACACATTTATGGATGCAGGATTGTTTAAAGATGGAGGGGGTCCTTGACTGCCCCCTTCTGCACTTGTAGAGGATTGAGTTAGATTTTTTCCATGTTGAAATGGGTTTGTTAACACAACAAGCTGTTGCTGTGACAATAACTTTTGGGCCTCTGCAAGCCAAGGGCACTGGTGAGTCGGGTGGTATTCTATGCACATAATACATGGATACTTCGACTTCCTTTTTTTGGTGTTTCCCCCGCCATCATTATTAGTGGGTTTCTTATCCCCCTTACCCTTCTTACATTGTTTCTTATTTCCATCAGGCTGTTGGGTCGCCTTTAGATTTTTTGATTTCACACTGTGTACATCCGACATTTGGGTAGGGGGAGCAGCCGGAACAATAGTCTGGTTGGCCATTGTATGTTGTATAGACAATTGCTGCAATTGTTTCGTCAGTTGTTCAGCAGGATTTATTTTTGTTGAACCAACAATACCATCGGCATGTGATCGAGCTCTCTATCTGGTTTTATCAAGTATTGATCGTGGCGCATCCAGTAAGATTTCATACAGTAGACCAAACTGAGATTAAATTAGCTTGAGTTGTTGAGCTCGCATGATTGCATCTTCTTCAGAAAATACTCCCGACATTGCAACATCTTTGGATAACTGTGGGACCAAAGACTTAAGGAACCACTCAAGCAAGAATGTTGGTGGGACTAGCACCTTAATCAAACTCTTTCGGCATCTACATTCTCGAATGTGACCAGAGATATGGTCCTCTTTTGTCTGTTCGAAATTGGCCAAAAATTTTGTGCTAACGTCATATCTCACAGGTAATTGTAAATGGTTTAGTAAATCCATTGCCAATTATATGAAGGAAGAGTATCTTGAGCGGTCGATCTCAATGTACCATTTAACAGCACTCCCAATGAGAGTATGTTGAAACAATCGCAATTGTACGTAGTCGTCTTTCAATGAATTAGACGAGCACCAAAGGTGAAAAGTAGTCACATGATCCCCTGGATCTTCGTTAGGCTTGGATTCGAACTTTGGTATGTTCAAAGGCAAATTCATTGGCATAGGGGGCCAATGCGGATCTAGAAGATAGGGTCATTCAATAACCTTGTTAAGTCTGGAAAATGCAAGGTTTCCAGGAAAGGTAGTTTGGGTTGTTGGTGATAACAATGGAAAAAGGGGCCTAGAGTTTGACTGACACCAGATTTCCAGGAAAAGTTGGGTTGTCAGCCCAGGTTCTGGTAAAAACCATGGCCATGACCAGCATACAGATTCTACATTTGAGGAGACATCATCGGCTAATTCCTGAAATAGGACGTAGATGGTTGGGCGTGCATTACATTCGGAGGACTTTGGGTAGGGTTTCCCCATCCCGATCCCATGGGCATAGGTTTTTCACCTTTCCCAAGGTTCCATTGGTTGTGAAAAGAGTTTCCCCCAATCGGAATTCCTGACGAGGGAATTGATCCCTACCAAGAATTCCAAGGTCTTGGTGCAGAAGAAGTTCCTGGGTTTGCCCCCTGTGCAGGAATAGTACCCTGCATAGGATTAGGTTGTTCGTAACCGGGGTTTCCCCCAGTCGGGAAAGCAACTGATGAGAGATCATTATTACCAAATGCATTGAACAAAGAAAATGGTGTTGAACCTACCATCATATTATGAGAAGGTGGTCCTTGACTCCCTGCTCCAAATGAACTATGGTTTGCATTCAGCCCGACGGAATGCTGGTGGGAATCGCCAAGCGAAGGGGACGAAGGAGGTATATGACCTCCTCCGTAAGAGAAAGAGTTAAAGGGAGCTAAATTTACCCCCATGGGTCCTTGCAGAGGAGTGTTAGAGCTCCCTGCCCCCAGACCTAAATTCTGTAAAGTGGAGTAGGAAAGTACAGGGCTTGTACCTGAGCTAGGCATCCCATATGAGAATGGAGGGCATGTCGCACTCTATGTGAAAGGAGAATTGTCCGCCACCAAAGACGGGATCAGACCACTGCTCGAGGTAGAGGCAGTTGAGACCATGGTTGCTCGGACTGGAAACAGTGGGTTAGGAGGTGGAACACCCCTTGTGGTGACAGTCGTAGTGGGAATAGGAGAATTCCCGGAAGAAGTGCTAGCGTTTGTTTCCATTGTTGCGTGTGACATTGTCTGGTGCTCATAAGGATAAATCTATACGATGATGGGCGCCAAAAGATCAGTGGTTGGAGTTTTGTATGGACCAAGAGCTTCCACTCCAAGGTTTGAAATGGTTGGTTCCTACAGATGTTGGTCAGGAACAGTTTCCTGTGACCCGGTCGCTTCAAAAGACCCTTGTTGGTCTAGCTTTCGCCTTAGTAATGGCAGGGGTGGCTCCAGTGTAACCGGTGGCAGGCCAAAAAGCCTTTGTGATTGATAGAGCTCATGATCCTCCACTGTGTAAGAAGATCAAATACACACTAGGGCTTTCTATTCATTCAAAAATAGCACACACTAGAAAAAGTCCCTACGAGATAAAACAAGCAACGACTAAACTAGTTGGAAGAACAGTTACAACAACCAACACTAGAGAAACTTATCGGTGCAAGTGCAAATCGAATACCGAAGCACCCTCCAGGTATACTCTGCAAAGTGTGGCCCGATGTCTATCCTAGGTACCGCAGTCTACCCTCGCAGTCACCTGTGTAAGTCCCTAAAATAATGGCAACTAGGTTGCCAGCGCATGAACAATCACCAGGCGAGTACAGTCGAAAGTCGGGTGGACCGCAATGAGCAGGGTATCAAGCCTGAAACCTTTCAAGGGTATCAAAAGCAATTGGTCTGAAAGACAACTGAGGACCTCAAATGGATTCGAGACCCACAAAGCTTCGTGTCAAATGTAATCGATGGAATCCCAAAACAAGCCCTCTATATGCGTTCCCCACTACGCTTGGTTCAGATTTGGAGGGGTTATCTCCGCTACCTTTCCCCAAGTGACCTCGTGTTTAGCCCCTATGTTAGAGGGGGGTCCCAGATAACTTTCACAATACTGGACTTTTAACACTCCCTAGCACAGACTCTTATGTATGTTTTGCAGCCTTGAAGAGTTTCCTCTCCAACCTAAATCAAGGCTCTAGCCTAGACTAGTTGATGGACCCTACAAACATAAAGTCTAGTTGATTTTAATTAATTGTTAATTTTCTATGGCTTGTCTTAAGTCAAAGGTTATGAAAGTGAAAATAGTGATGTTTTAAGAGACGAAAGAAGAGATACACAGAAATCTGGAAACAAAATAACTTCTTCTTGAAAAGAAAAAAAAAGAAAAATTTAATCAACTTTTCAAACTAATTTTTTTCTAAGATCTTTGAACAGCAAACTCAAAACAAGATTTAGCTCGACTACAAGCTACTTATTTTCCTAAGTAAACATCTAAGAACTTATGAAAGATAAACTTTTTCTGGTTATTAATGCAAACCAACAACTACTTAACCAAACCAAGAAATAAAAGAGTTTTTTTTTATTTAATGCTCACAAAGCATAAAGGAAAAATGACGACAAGTAAAGAACAAGAAAACTTATGGCCTAAGCACAAATCGCAAAGAGTTACTAACAATAACATACGAACTGATTAAAGAAGACTCTCACACTTGTCTAAAAACCCTATGAAAGAAAAATTTTGAGGAAAACTTTTTAATGAAAAAGAAAGTTATTGTTGTAATCAAACCTAAGTTGTCAACTGCTATGAAAAATGTAGCACCCTTTCAAAATGTAACGCTCTGATACCATACTGTAGCACCCCCATTCCGGGCCCGGAAGGCGTTACTTCGTGGAATAACAATCTCATACTTAATTCTATATATAAGACATGCATTTAAGCAAATGAAACACATTTAAACTCGGAGTAACCATAAGAATTACTGCTATTATAAATAATCAATGGATTTAACATTAATTCGTATGCACAGAAGAATACATGATAAATATAAATACACAGACATGCAAAAAAGTAATTAAAACATCATCTGGTACTTATCTTTGAAACAGTGGTAATTCCACCAACCAGGTGTAGGCCTTCCACGAACCTCCCAGCCTTAGACCACATTGCTCACCAAGCTCAGTAGTGGATCACCCCCGAGTTGGGACTAAGCTCCACCCCCAAGGCAAGGAATCCTAGGCTAGGCTGAGGTTACAGGGAAAACACACAGTCACAAGGAAGGAATTCTCTCCCAGGAACCACTTATGCCCACTGCCTATAGACTCTCCTTCCCCACATGCATGTTCCACCCCAGGAGTATACACCTTCTCTGTCACCTAAATAGTCCTTCGGTTGCTAACCTCCCTTGCCTTGGGTTTCAGCAACAGACCGGACCAAAATTCTCCAAGCTCTGTGGCAGCTACAGGGTTCCTTCCAGGAGTTCTCTTCTTCCTCTGCACACTCTCTCACCTAGAGAGAGTTGCTCACAGGCCCAGCAACCTATTCTTCCAACTTCAACCACCTCTCTCACCTAGAGAGAGTGTTGTACAAGCTGGACAACAAGACACACACAGTCCAGCACTACGTGACCACAACAGCCAATAGGTAAAACAGACACGGGCTTTCCAAATAGGCTCAGCAATGACAGGATGGCCTCAGAGTTATGGCTTTGGGACAGAGACTCCACACACAGGCTCGATCTGCTCAGACAGAGGATGCATCAACTTTTTCCAGAAATCAACACAGGCTTCTGGTTCAGGGGATGTACGGTTCAGAAGATGCACCGGGTCTCCTGCAGAGGTCCGATCAGTTCATGCTCAGACGGTTGGGTAGAATGGAGAAGCCCCCCACCACGGCTCATCTCAGTCATTTTATTTGCATGGGCTTGGGTTGACACTTGTCACCCGTGAAGTTGCATGTTTCCATCAGCGTGCATTCCTTCCACCATTTGGAAGTCACATGTCATTCCAAAAGAACTTAGGATAAAAACATATTATTCAAATGGTCTTTTTTGGAATAATATTAAAATATTATTCCCAAGGACTTAAGCCCCTAGGCTCAACACTTATCTCCTCTTCCCACCTTCCAGCCCCTAATCCCTTGCCCACTCTATAGAAGTTTAGTCCCCCATCACTCATTCATCGCGGTCGGTCTGCATGCGGCGGTGTTTATATTTTATTAATGTTCTACATTGATACCTGTACAAAATCAGGCTCTTGGCCTTCAACCCTTAGGCTCTCTGTCCTAACATTCACATAAGCCCACCAGATTATATAAACTTGGCTCACCAGCCTATAAAACATATTTACAATCCATTTCATAACCAAGATTTACAACAGGTCTCGGCCTTGGGGACATTACAATCCCCCTCCCCTTATTTCTGCACTGTCCTCAGTGCAACTTTACACAGCATCTGCAAGCTTTTCAAATTTTTCAAAAAGATGTCGGTACTCTACCCACATAACATCTTCATGCTCCCATTTTTCATCCTGAGGACCATACCAGGTCCACTGGACCTTTACAAGATTTATAGCTCGATTCCGGAGTTGTTTTATTTTCCTATCCAATATGCGCACAGGATCCACTTGCAGGACACCTTCTGGTTCGACCTAAATCACATTCCATTCGATAACATGATTAGCATACAGTATATATTTCTTAAGCAATGAAACATGAAACACATTATGTACAGTCATAGATGCAGGTAAAGCAAGCATGTATGCAACTGGCCCAATCCTTTCCAGGATTTCAAATGGCCCACAAAATCTTGTTGCCAACTTGGCGCAACTTCCCAACTTCAGGGAACTCCTGTTAATTTTTAATTTCAAGAAAACATGATCACCCACTTTGAATTCTCTGTGGGCTCTGTTCTTATCAACATAACTTTTCTGCCTGTCCTGGGCAACTTTCAAATTCTATTTAATTTTTATTATTTGGTCCTCCATCTCTTTGAGCATCTCTGGCCCAACTACTGCTCTGTCAGCTGGATTATCCCAGCTCACTGGAGTGTTGAACTTTCTTCCATAAAGTGCTTCAAATGGGCTCATCTTCAACGATTTATGATACCCATTATTGTATGCGAATTCTACCAAATGCAGGTAGTCTTCCCATCTTGATGGTTTGTCCATCACTTACATTCTCAGCATGCCTTCCATTACTCTGTTCACCCTCTCTGTCTGTCCATCAGAATCGGGATGATATGCTGTACTAAAATTCAGATTCATTCTGAATCCTTTGAACAGTCCTTACCATAAATCCGAGGTGAATTTCGAGTCCCTATCAAACACAATCGTTTTAGGAATTCCTTGCAAGCGTGCCACTTCTTTTAAGAAGATATCATAAACATCTATTTCCTTGTGAGTGGTTTTCAGTGGAATAAAATGGGCAGCTTTTGTAATCTTTTCCACCACAACCATAATCGAATCGTGCTTCTTGCTCGTTCTGGGCAATCCTGTAATAAAATCCATGGTCACCACTTCCCACTTCCATTCAGGAATGGGAAAAGGTTGCAACAACCCTGCTTGGTGCCTATGCTTAGCTTTAACTTTCTGGCACTCCATACATCTGGCGATGTATTCGGCGATCTCTCTCTTCATTCTCGGCCAAAGGTAATGGCTCTTGACTGTTGTCACAGTATTCTTATATCTAGGGTGTCCAACATAAGTCACGTTATGCATTTCTCTTAGAATCGCAAGTTTCAAATCCTGGACATTGGGTATATACACTTTGTTTTTGTACAGAAGCATTCCATCAACTTCCAAGGTGTAATTTTCCTCTTTCTTTGGTCTCTCACTCTGTTGTAGCTTTGCTACCAAGTCTCTGTACTGCAAATCTACATTTGCAGCTTCCAAAATTCTATCCTTAATATCAGTCCTGTACATGCTAATGATTGTAGCATGTAATTCATGCACCTTTCTGCTAAGTGCATTGGCCACCTTTTTCCTTCCCTTTGATATGCTTGATATCAAAGTCGTATTCACACAAAAATTCCAGCCACCTGCTTTGTCTAGCGTTTAAGGTTGGTTGATCAAACAATTATTTCAGACCATTTTGGTCTGTTCTCAATTCGAATCTCCTTCCCATGAGGTAATGTCTCCATTTTCTCAGAGCGTGGACGATTGCTGCCAGCTCCAAATCGTGAGTGGCATAATTATTTTCATGCTCTTTTAGCTTCCTGGACTCATAACAGATTACAAATCCATCTTGGCTAAGAACTCCTCCCAAACCTTCCTTACACACATCTGTGCACACCATGAAATCCACATTTGGATCTGCAATCCTCAAGATTGGAGCGCTGGTTAACAGTTGCTTCAATCACTGGAAACTGTTCTCACACTCTTCAGTCCACTAAAACGTTTTCTCCTTCCTTTGCAAGGAAGTGATAGGATGAGCTATCTTTGAGAACCCTGCTATAAATCTTTTGTAATAGCCCACTAGACCCATAAAGGATCTAAATTCTACCACATTCCTTGGCATTGACCATTCTCGGATGGCCTCAACCTTTTCAGGATCCATAGTGATCCCTTCTTCTGAAATAATGTGCCCCAAGGAATGGATCTGCCTTTGGTAAAATGAGCATTTTCTCAATTTGGCATACAGTTGGTGTCCTCTCAACACTTGCAGCACCAGTCTCAGGTGTTTTTCATGCTCTTCCTCTGACTTGGAATACACCAAGATGTCATCCAGGAAGACTATGAAAAACTTGTCTAAATAGTCCCTGAATACACCATTCATCAAGCACACAAAAATAGCAGGTGTGTTTGACAGTCCAAACGACACCACTGTGAACTCATAATGACCGTACCTTGTTCTAAAGGCATTCTTGCTGATGTACTCATCATTTATTCTTACCTGGTGATATCTTGATCTAAGATCTATCTTCGAAAATATTTTCACACCCTTCAACTGATCGAAAAGATCATCAATCCTCAGCAGAGGATACTTATTCTTGACAGTTACCTTGTTCAACTACCGGAAATCAATGCACAGCCTTAAATTCCCATCCTTCTTCTTCACAAACAGGACTGGGGCACACGCTGGGATGAATGTACCCCTTCTTCAGAAGCTCTTCAAGCTGCAATTGCAACTCTTTTAGCTCTGGCGTACTCGTTCTATAAGGAGCTTTCGACACTGGAGCTGCTCCAGGCATCAAATTTATAGAAAAATCGATGTCTCTCTTCGGAGGTAGTCCAGGTGACATACTGGGATGAATGTACCCCTTCTTCAAAATCTCTTCAAGCTACAATTGCAACTCTTTCAGCTCTGGCGTACTCATTCTATAAGTAGCTTTCGACACTGGAGCTGCTCTAGGCATCAAATTTATAGAAAAATCGATGTCTCTCTTCGGAGGTAGTCCAGGTACCTCCTAAAATACGTCTTTGAACTCTATGAGTACCTCATGGTCTCCAATCATTGAGACTTCATCTCTGGATGCTTCCTCCACACAGGCTGCAAATAATTGACAGCCTTTTCTATAGCACTTCTTCAACTGCATGGCTCATATTTCTCTAACA
>JASDQU010227772.1:1847-14913 GCA_032191745.1 Picea mariana | reverse complement strand
ATTGTAAACAATGAATATGGATGATGAATAAAAAATTAGAGGTATAGCTCTAAACAGATTGTTGGTTTTCCCAATTTGGGTTTCCAGGGTAAAATCTATGTGTGTGTGTGTGTGTGTCATTGTATCTTTACTATTTTTATTAAGAATACATTTGTAGTAGTTAATTGTACAAGGTTAAAATATACGTATAGGACTCAACGCCCTCCTTTGAAATTCCCCAATGCTCCTCCTCCAAATGATTTTTCCTTCCAAGCAAATAACGATTCCCTCCATTTGCACATCATGAAAAATTTCAGCACGTCATGTAGGTCTCCAACCTTCTAAGGAAGTGCATCATATAAACATCAAATTAAGGTATAACAATCCATGAGTAATCTATCTCACAATGTGTATGTCCACTAAGGTACAACCAAGGGTAAGGATCACACCATGCATGTAACATCCTTGGTTTTAATCCCCATAAATTATAATGTAATTTATAAATGTGATTTAGGTTGGTGAGTTGATATGTTTTGGGTGAAGAGCCCATATTAATTAATATGGATGAGGGCCAAACTATGTAAATGGTACAATGAAATAAATGATAAAATAATAATCATTGATTGTGATACGAGAGGGACATAAATTATGGGGGGCTATTATTCCATAAGATAGGAGGCTAAAGGGGGATCTAAGGAGAAACCTATGTTATTTTCCTAATTTAATGAAGAATGTCATCATGCTGCATAGGTCTCCAACCTTTTAAGGAAGTGAACCACATAAAAATCAAGTTAATATATAACAATCCATGAGTAAGCCATCTCATAATGTGCATGTCCACTAATGTACAACCAAGGGTAGGGATCACACCATGCATGTAACATCCCCACAAATTATAATGTTATTGTATAAATGTGATTTAGGTTGGTGAGTCGATATGTTTGGAGCGAAGAACCCATATTGATTGATGTGGTCAAGGGAAAAAATATGTAAATGGTACATTGAAATAATTAATAAAATAATAATCCCTTACGACAATACGAGAGGGATAGAAACAATGGGGGGATGTGATTCCACAAGAGAGGAAGCTAAAGGGGGATCCAAGGGGAAACCCGTGTTATTTTTTTAGTTAATGTATCATTACCATATAATATTCCATTTGAATTATTAGACACTCAATCATTGAATTCATGTAATATATTGGGTGTGAGAAGTCACATCCCATAGTTATTGGGAGCATGGGGATGAAGTAAAATCAACATTGGGGAGTGTGAGAGTCAACATGCATGGAAGAACAGAAAATTTGAATGGAAAAATAGGACAATTTTTCCATGTTGATTTTGGGAATCAAAAGAGGAGTTGAGTGTTGAAAAGAACACCAACCATGATGTGCTTGATGGAAGCCATTATTGGGTTTTGTTTATGCTAGAAATGTGGCCTATGTGGCTATAAAAAAATGGGTTGTGTGCTTGTGGAACATTTGTTTTGTCGAGGAAATGGCTCAAAAGCCTTGTGAAGGTTGTTGTGAGAACTCCTAGAATAGATGAGAGTTATTTTAGTCCCCAAATATGATATTCTCAATCGACCGAGTGCAATGGAGCCCTGGAGAGAAGTGGGAAGGCCAAGGGGCTGCATGGAAGAGAAGGTGGATCCCATTCCTTGGGTTTTGTAGGTTGAGGAGAAGAGATCTGGTGGATTGGAACTATTGTTGGAGTGGAACCTAGGTTTTGGGATGTTGAGTGTGTGAACAGTGGATAAAAGGGACATACTCCTTGTGGATTCATAGCCACAACTCGAGGGTGGCTTGTTATTGGGAGAAAATGAACAACAATCTTATGGATGGGAGGAACTTCCTTCGCACATAGCCAGTTGGTTATTTTATGAATATATAAGTCATTTATTATGTTTATTATGTTAATTTTGTTGTGTAAATAGTTGCATTTGAATGTTGTGTTTTATTTTGTGAATGGTTGCATTCATGTTTTAAAATATTTTGTTAGATGCATGTTAAATTATGGACCTGTTTCCCCTTGGTTTATTTAATTTGTATGGAGAATTTTAATTTTTTTTTTTAGCAGGGAAAGGTATTTTACAATTGGTATTATATATGTTGGTTCAACATTAGACCCATATGGGAGAAGGACCAACGCGAATTTGGAAAAATTCATTGTTACATAATTTAGATTTGTGAAGGATTTTGGGAAAATTGTGAAACCAGAGTGAAATCCTCAAATTTATGAACAAATTCGAGTTTAATTTACCCTCAGAGCCATAGAAAAGATGATTAATGGCATCAATCTAAAGGTTGTAGAGTTAAATTCGGTTTGGAAGGTTGGATTTTACATTTCAATGGAAATTGAAGAGTTAGAGAATCGATGGCCTAGAATCAATAGTTGAGATTCATTTGTAGGAATGGAGAGTTTTATAAATCGATGGCTAATATCACTCCAATATCTAATATTGGTAGCCCAGATCCAACACGGGCTTGGGCAGAAAATTCTAAGCCAATAGGCTTGTAGAAGGTTTTGGTAATGGATTTTCAAGAAATATTTTCGATAGGCTTGCAGAAAGTTTTTTCGATGGGTTTTTCAGGAAATTTTGTCGATAGTCTTGTGGAAGATTTTGGCGATGGATTTTTGGGAAAATTTGTTGATAGGCTTGCAAAAGGTTTTTTCGATGGTGTTTTTTAGAAATTTTGTTGATAGGCTTGCGGAAGGTTTTGGCAATGGATTTTCGAGAAATTGTGTCGATAAGCTTGCGAAAGATTTTTCCGATGGGATTTTTGGGAAATTTTTTCAATAAGATTGTGGAAGGTTTTGGCGATGGATTTTTAGGAAATTTTTCCAATAGGATTCTAGAAGGTTTTGGCGATGGATTTTTTGGGAAATTTTGTCGATAGGCTTGCTGAAGGTTTTGTCGATGGTTTTTCGAGAAATTTTTTCGATATGCTTGTAGAAGGTTTTGTCTAATGGATTTTTGGGAAAACTTTTCGATGGGCTTCTAGGAGGTTTTTCAAATGAATTTTTGGGAAATTTTGTTGATAGGCCTGCAGAAGGTCTTACCGATAGTTTTTCAAGAAATTTTTCCTATAGGCTTTCAAAAGGTTTCGTCGATGGATTTTCACGAGGTTTTGTCGATGGCCAATGGAAGAAAATGGTCAATGAGAGTTGCAAGTTAGATTAATAAGATATTATAATAGTGCCAAACATTTTGAAGATGAATTTGAACTATTTTAGGCACTTCTGCAGTAGTAAACCAGAAAATTTTTACAAATATTTTCAGGGTTTTGAAGGTCATAAACTTGTAGATGCATTTTGAGGGCCTAAACAACATTTTCAAGGGATCAAAATCTTGATAATTGGATGTATTGATTGTACACATAGTCTTTGATGATTAAATGAAAGAAATCGATGAGATCTTTCTATCAAGACATTTCGAGCAAACAATAAAGCTCGTATGAGAAACTTATAGCTGAAACACTACATGGTATAAATTAGGTATCAATTTTCTTTCAGAGGCAATAACTCCTTGCTCAGAAGTCAGTTTGGGGTACATGAACATTCTATGAAAAACTCATGGATGACAAAATACATAAATGGAACAAGAAATGGAATCTCGATACCTAAAATTGTTCAGTATGGAAGAGAAGATACATGTAGCATAGAGGGATAAAAATGAGAAAACATTATAAACTTTTGCAAACCATAAATATCATCCCAAAGATCGGATTTGGGAAAATGAGTAGTCATCAGAAATATGAATCAGAGAGGAATGTGTATGAAGAATCATAATTTGACTGGAGCATCAAATTCAAAATCTAAAATTTGTTATGCGTTCACAATCATAAATTCTAATCCCACTCGATATAAAAAAAAAATTTGTTCCTAGCGAATTTTCTTCGACATGTGGAAAAAAATGGTATCTTATAAAAATGGTGGTTGAAGGTGGCACCACTAGTTAAATTTGACCTGGAAGGCCAAAATTTATGTTTAAATGGAAGTTGAAGAAGTTGGGAAATTTTATTGGATAGACGGTCGATATTGTTGATGTTTCTGGTAGCTGCGGGAGGTATTCACCTCTGGGATAACCTTTCTTATAGATGAAGTTTCCAAGACATTAAAGGAAAACCATTGGAAGTCAAATAAGAACCTATAAGAGAAGTCAACCTCATAAAAAATAACAGAGAAGAATTATAATTCTCCAGAAGTAAATTCGACTCGAGAAGAAAAAGATAAACAAAAATTATATTTTCCATAAAGTCAAGTCAGCCCTGCCATAAAAGTCACTGACAGATTATTAGTATAAATAAGAGTGATGCCTTCCTCATTTGGCACACTCTCTTATGGATATATAGCGCAAGTTTGGTGGAGAGAGTTGTAACTACAGTTGTATCTATATAAGGAAGAAGGGCACATATGGAGGGTCTATCTCTTTTGGTCTTGGTGATGTGTTGCTGAAGGCTGGCCACTCTAACGCTTTGGCTAGAGTAAGCTGAAGTTGCGTTGTTGGTTTGTCTTGGTGATGTATTGGTAGATCCTCTAGTGCTCTGGCTAGAGTGAGTTGGTTATCTCTTGGTGGTGTGATAGTGGAGGCTAGACACCCTAATGCTCTAGCTAGGGTGTGTTGCATCTATGTTGTTGGGTTATCTTCTTTGTGGTTTTCTCTAGTGGATAGAGCTTGTTCTTGGTTATTTTTTCTTAGCAAGGATATTCTCTATAAGAAGGTTGTTGGGTTTTCTCCCCTTATGTAGAATGGTTTCCTGAGATGTTTATTTTACTCTCGAGGGTGGCATGAGTAGGTGCCTATGGTTGGGTGGCAATGGCGCAACATTGCCTATGGAGAAACGAGCATGAAAAATAAGTTTAAATTGTTATGGTACATATAATGTTAATGTAATTAATGAAAATTCAACAAACATCATGCTTGATTTTGAGATCAACTACCCAGATTCATCCTATATTGAACACAAACTTATAAATTTTTTAAATTGGAAAAATGGAGCAAATCGACAATTGAGATCCATTTTCAGAGTTTGGAAAATGGAGCAAATCGACAGTCGAGATCAAATATTTGGAGTTTGGAATATAGAGAAAATCGACAGTCAAGATATATTTTTGGATTTGGTAGAATAGAGAAGATCAGCGATCAAGACTTATCGATAGAGTTGGGAGAAGTATGGTGAATCAATAGTCAAGATCATTTTGAATGGGAGATCGACGACACAGATTCATCCAGGATTTTGCTCAAAAACTTCTAAGTGTCAAAGTTCAACGAAATTCATGAGTGAATTTAGTTCGTCAAGAGAAATTATTGATCGTCAATGGTCAGGTCGATGAAATTGACGAAGTGTTTCATTTTCAAAGAGAAATCATCGATCGTTGATGGTCACGTCGACGAAATTGGTGAAGTATTTGGTTAGTCCAAGATAAATTATCGATCATTGATGAAGGAAAAGAGGAGGATGGTGTGTCATGTAATGTAATCATCCATGTGTCATGCCACATCAACATCCACATGTCATGCCACATCAACATTCACATGTCATGTCATGTCATGTCATGTTAGCATCCACATGTCATGCAACATCAACATCCACATGTCATGCCATGTCATCCAAGAAATCATTGATTTTTTATTATCACAATTCGACAAAATTCATGAATAATTTTAGTGCACTAAGAGAAATTGGTGCGCGATGATGGACCGATTGGGGTTCGAAGAAATTTGTGAAAAAGGTTGGTTTGTCAAGAAAAATTGTTGATCGTTGATCATCGATGGAGTTTCGGGTGTTGGGGAATGGATGGTATATATTTCTTTCGACTTGGAAATCAATGATAGAGATTCGTCCACGGGATTGGAAAAATTTTACCGTATCAAAAGTTACAATTTATCCCAATTTGGTGATCAACAGATAATATTAAAAGGCTTCTATAACAATAAATCAGTCAATTTTCTACAAACATTTCAACTTTTTGAAGGTCATCAACTTGCAAGGGAATTTTGAGGCCCTAAACAACATTTTCAGGTAGTCAAAATTATCAAAAATTTGTGTACCTTCAATACACATAGTCTCTACTGCTTAAAATGAAAGAGATTTGTAATAAGATATTTTGAACACAAAACAAAGCTAGTATGAGAAAGTTATAGCTGAAACAGTGCAAGGTATATTTTTAGTACTAGTTTACTTCCATAGGGCATAACTCCTTGTTCAGAAGTCAATTTGGGGTACATGAGAACTCTATAAAAATATTATGGACCATATATGACATCCACAGAGCCGGAATTAGAATCTGGTTCTCTAAACCTGTACATGATGAAAGAGAAGACACATGTACTGTACAAGGCTAAAAATGATAGTTAAAACTTCCATAGACCGTAACTTTCATCTTAGAGCTCATATTTGGGAAAATGAATAGTCATTGGAAAGGTATTTAGGAGGATAAGTGATATATCAACCCACGAAATTGATCTGAGAAGTAGAAGTTACAATCAACTCAAAATAAGGTACAAGAGGGCAGATTCGATACAAGAGGGCAGATTCGGTTCCCATATGACAATTGGAGTTATGGAAGATGTCCATGGATCTTACAGCCATAAGGAGGAGATCAAAGGTCTACATGTTAGCATGGAAAATGCAGAGACCGAGTCCAATTGAAAAAGAGTCAAAGAGAAACATCTGGAGTTGTATGAAACTATGAGAATCCTATAGAGATAAGTGTAGAGTTATAGGGAAGACAATTAGAATATTATGAAATCTCGGGATGAGATACTGCAGAGTCTGAATATGTTGCAGAGGAAAGAAAATAAAGACTTTGGAACAAATCAAGCAACAAGTATTATACAATTCACAACATTCATATCCCATAGAAGAGGGGATGATCATGTGAATGATAGATAATCAAGAAGTATGACCTTCTGTCATTATTCCCTGGAGCAATCCACTAGAAGAGATCGAGTAATTTCAGGGCTAGGGAGAAGTCCAATTGTGTCTCTAGTTAGGAGACAAAGGAGAAGATCTGAAACATACATTTTAAAAGGTCAAATCAGGAAATTCAAGCCACAAACTTTTAATGGTGAGCATAAAAATGGAGAAGAGGTCTATCCATGGTTGTTGGAAATGAAGAAATATTTCTAGCTACATGATTACCCCACAAGGGTAGAAACCATAATTGCAACCTACCACCTGTAGGAAAAGAAATCCATGTAGTGGGATTAGATTAATCAAACCAAGCATCTTGATGAGAAGAAAGACTCATGGAGAAAGTTCAAAGGATATTTCCAGGAGAAACATTTTTCCGGGCATTACTATGAAAAGAAGATGGAATAGTTCTTTGAACTCAAGATGGGAAGAATTACAATGGATGAATATGAGAACAAATTCTTTGAATTGTTGAAGTATGTAGGTTTCATAAAGGATAAGAAGGTAAAAATACAAATATTTTTGAGTGGATTACCATCCTTCTATGGTGACAAGATACACTATGATAACTCTAAGACTTTGGAGGAGGCCATGCAGAGAGAAAAGCATATTTATAAGAGTAAAGAAAGGCCAGTCTTGCAAAAATCTTGGAATGACAAGATGAATGCGTAAAAATGAGAAAAGGCATAAAGGTTTTAAACCACACTTTTTCAGTAATAACTCTCAAGCAAATAAAAAACGACATTCAAACCAAAATGAGCCCAGAATGGTAAATTGTTTTTGGAAAAGGCCAGGACACTAGCCCATTAAGTGTTGGATATGTGAGGGAGATCACTTGTACATGGACTACCTTCACAGGGGAGAAAAGATGAGGAATGTCCACAATATTTAGGAGGTTGAAATAGTGGAAGACATGGGAAGAAACATGCCAAGGATTTATGCATCCTTGGACAACAAGCAAAAAAAGTATCAGTCCCTTGTGATTGAAGTGGAAGGTAAGATTGATAACTAGCTCATAGTAATTTTGATTGATTATGGAGCTAGACATTATTACATAAACTCTAACATTTTTGAAATATTTCACTTACAAAGGAGTAAGCATAAGAAATGTTCATTAGTTCAGTTAACCACATGGGCTAACAGGAAAATCGGTGAGATGGTTAAACATTTCCCAATAGGCATAAATGGACTTAGCACAAAGGTAGATGTGAACACCATACCATTAAGTTCATATGAATTTCTAATTGGAATGGATTGGTTAGAAAAACACCATGTTGTCCTAGAATGTTACAACAATACAATCACTTGTCTTGATGAGGTAGGGAAGCAAGGAAAAGTTCAAGGCATTCCAAGAGATGTAGCTATTAAATAACTTTCATCCATTCAAATGAAAAAGAGTTTTAGGAAGGGACATCATATTTTTACAGCCCATATGGAAGATATATCAAGAGATAAAGTGACAAACATTGAAAATCATCTAGTCTTGAGGAATTTTGAAGATGTTTTTGGGGAAATCATAGTACTTCCACCAAAGAGAGACATTGATTTCTTTATTGATTTGGTGTTGGGATCTGCCCCAATATCCAAAAAACCTTACATAATGGGCACATTAGAGTTGGATTTGTGAATGTAGCTTGAAGAATTGTTAAAAAAGGGGTATATATGCCCATGTGTGTGATCTTGGGTTACCCCTGTTATTTTTGTAAAGAATAAAGATAGAACATTAAGGTTGTGTATTGATTTCAAACAAATAAGTAAGGTCACCATAAAGAAAAAATATCATTTACCAAGAATTGATGATCTGTTTGATCAGTTGAAAGGTGCAAGAATATTTTCCAAGATTGACTTGAGATCAGGATATTGTCAGGTGATCATAAAGGAATACCATATTAGCAAGGCAACATTCAGAACAAGATACAGGAATTATGTATTCAGAGTAGTGTCATTTGGGTTATCAAATGCCCCAACTATTTTCATGTTCCTAATTAATGGAGTGTTTAGGGAATATCTAGACAAGTTTGCAATTGTGTTCCTGGATGACATACCCATCTACTCAAAGATGGAAGAGGAACATGAAAACACTTAAGAATGGTGTTGCAAGTTCTAAGAGAGAATATCTTATATTCCAAGCTAAGTAAGTGCATCTTATATCAAAAGAATATTCGTTACTTGGGGCATATTATCTCAGTAGATGGGATAACAGTGGATCCTAAGAAGATAGAGGTCATTAAAGAGTAGCTAGCACTAGGAAATGTGATAGAGGTCAGATCATTCATGGGTCTTGTGGGTTATTAATAAATATTTATAAAAGTATTTTCAAATATTATAGACCCCATTACTTCTTTGCAAAAGAAGGGAGTGAGATTTGAAGAGACTACTGAATGTGAAGAAAAATTTCAGCAATTGAAAAACAGTTTGACCAGTGCTCCAATTTTGAATATTGCAAACCCCGATGAATATTTTTTGGTGTATACTAATGCATGCAAGGAATGGCTCAGTGGATTACTCACTCAAAAGGATGATGTGGTGTGCTATGAGTCCCAAAATTTAAAATAGCATGAGAGGAATTATGCTACACATGACTTAGAATTCACATCTATTGTTCATGAACTAAAAATGTAGATACATTACCTCATGGTGAGAAGATTTGAGCTAAGGACATACCATTGTGCTTTGAAACATTTTTTTGGACAACCCACATTAAATTCTAGACAAACTAGATGACTCAAATTCCTTAGTGAACATGACATTGAAATTAAACATATCAAAGGAAAAGAAAATTGGGTGGTTGATGCACTCATCAGAAGATCACATGAGATGCATGCTACGACCATTAGCATGTATATATTTGATTTAAAAGACGGATTTTAAAGGTTGAAAATTCAAATCAACACTATTTGAAAATAAAAGAAACATTACAGCCAAGTAATTTCCATTAAAAATTTAAATATTATGAGTTGAAATATAATGGAATCTTCATGTACAGAGGAGAAGTATATGTGTCAAATTCTAGGGAGATGAAAAATATAGTGATGAGATAATTGCATGATGTGTCATATTTTGGGAACCAAGGATATCAAGAATCAACTGTCATTATAAGAATCCAACACTTTTCGCCATGAATGAAGACAAAAGTGGATAATTATATAGCTAGTTGTCTAAAGTGATAGAAAGTGAGGATTGCACATATACATCAAACTCATATGTTATGGCATATTGGCCATGGGTTATGGAAGGAAGCGAAGAATGAGGAAGAAAAGGTAAAAAGTGAGCTTTGTGGGAGACACAGTGGTTGTCATTGGGTCGAAGTGAGAGAAAGAACAGAGAAGATGGAGCGAAGTGCGGAAAAGTAGGCCATTGGATTAGGAGATCGAGGATGATAGATCTACAAGAAGGATGGACCGGGGATGACTCGGGAAGTGGAAAAAGCCAGCATTATATGCCTTGGAGCACCATGATATGGAGAAGGAAAGACAGGTTGGTGAAGCCCAAAAAGAATGAGTCAAGTTGACCTAGGGTTTTGGTAATTAGGGTTTTGACACCTCGGTTTCAACCTAAGGCTGTTAGTGAGGGATTGTAATGTATAAATAGAGGTCGAGAGGACCTAGGTCAGGTTGGTACTATGGTTGAGCCTTATAGTCGAGTATTGTTCATCAGGAGAATATTGTATTGAGGATGAGATAAGTGTTGAGAGAGAGATCCTTCTAGTATTGTAAGATCTTCAACTGGGTGCAAAGATCAAGTCCTGCAGCTAGGTGCATAGGAGGAGAGAGGAAGAAGAAAGGATCTTCTAGCCAAGAGCGCAGATCAGGACTGTAAGATTTACCTTAATATATCATAAGCACAATTCTGTGGACGTAGCCCTAGAGCGAGGGTGAACCACATACCTCTGTTGTTGTGTGTGTGATTGATGCTTTGAGCTCTGATGTTGTTATATTGTTATCTGCATTACTATATTAGATCAGATCTATAGCTATGAGGGATATATCTAGCTAGTTTAATGGTAGATGCATGTTATGTTATTGTTGTAATAAGAATTACTTGATATTCCCCTGGTTGTAGACATCTCTGTCCTGCAACCCGTCATAGCTACTTCGGGTGAGACTACATCTACTTCGCAGGTGCTACCGAAAGGGCCAGTAGCTAGGGCTTGTTGGTGTTCTCTTGAAGATGAACCCTGGGTCTGCCCCTATGCCAACAAATGGTTTCGTTGCCGAGACCTTTTTAAGGGAATGTCAAGGTGGTTCCCATTGAAGATGGAGATTCAAAAGTGGGTAGAGGATTAGGAGAAGGACTTCGTTGAATCCCAGAACAAGAACCCTAAAATAAGAACTGAGGATTGGCTACAAAGATACATCTTCATCGACATTCACGAGATCTTCTTTGGAGGAATCCATCATGAGCTACACAAGTAGTTGGCTAGTTTAGCTAACACATAGTTTGAAATCAGATCTAGACCCCTTGTGGTTTGGACACCAACATTGATCCAGAAGGTCAAGAGAGTCGACAACACTGTATCCAAAGCAGTAGATCATTGGTTTGATAGTACCATTAGAGGATATATCACTGAGTTTGTTGTTGATAGAACAAAATTGTATAGTCAAGCCGAGAGATACTTTTTCAAGGGACCTAGAGGAAAACATTTTCACTTCCTGAAGCTAAGAATCAAGATTCTCTTGCATGAAAACCACATCTTGAAGATACAGTAGATTGATCGGACCTGAAAAGGCTAATGTTCAAGATCTTGGACAGCGACAGTGACACAAAAGAAGAACATACGCGTAGTGGGAAAGTATTCCGCGGAGTACACCTTGAGAATTTGTTTAAGAAAAACTGTTGGACACACCTACCACACTTAGAGGGGGGGTGAATGAGTGTGGGGCTCTTTTTCAAAACTTCCCTCTTGCACAAAAATCATCAATTAGCATTCAAAATTTATTCATTACCCATTGTTTTTATTTATAACTAGTTAGATGTGAGCACATATCAACAACATATATCAGCAGTATATCATCAGCAAGTCAGCATCACAATGAACACAAAGAACACAAGATGTATGTACAATTTTCTTTTTATTACGGACTACAATCCTTGGGGTTTATCAGGAACAACTGAATAGAGTACAACTCTATAAGAGCACTAGCTCTATATGCAAGACTCAACTTACATTCTTAGCACCAACTGAGATGAGGCAACAATCCTCAATAGATATCAATCTGTCAACAGGTACGTGACCTGTTAGTAGTGTAGCCCATGTGTGCAAGTGCCCTGGCTCACTACAGATCGCGTGTGAACGCGGCTAGTGTATAATGTAACAAGCGTATGCTTCTGAGCAACTAGGGTTTTTCTTTGCTTTACATGCTCAGATCCTCTACAACCTACAATCACTTTCTCTTCTATCTTCCACTGTCCAAACTGACCCACATCCAGTCAAAACACATCCAAGCTCTTCAATAGCTTGCTCATGCTTCTCAACAAATCAATATGAATGCTATCTCAATCATGTATAAACAACTAGTATACCATAGCAATAATGTCACTACAAGAGTGTTGCTCACTCCATGATCAACCAAATCAACTAAACTGAGCCACATCATAGAAGCCATACCAAGAATTCCCTAATCATTCAAAACACATCAAACAATAGCATCCATCAATACAATAATGTTACCATACCAGTGTATCAGTGATAGATCTGAGGCCATAGAATGCAGATCTGGAACCTGCCTCATCATACAAGAGCTTGGCACCAGCTCAAACACAAATCTCCATGATTTTATCTACTCCACACTCCCTGTACACACGCAGCCCACGTGTACACTCACCCTATACATATCCAGCCCGTGTGTACATGCACCCTATACACAGACAACCCTTGTGGACATCAGAAAATAGGGGTTTCTGTGAATCCGAGACTTTTGCCGTCAAGATCTCCGACATTGCTGAAACTTTGATGCATCCATGAGATCCTCCTCTCACTCTCTTCCTCGGAATAGATCTTCAATCATGCTCAAGAGATCCACACAATAGGATTCTGTCACAAGAATCTCTCCATCAATACTCCACAAGATAATCACAAGAAGCTCTCCATTGATCCACAAAAGGATTCTTACCAAATGTACATTTTACAAGAGATCCTAGCTTCTTATTTATACTTTCATCTTCTAT
>JASDQU010227769.1:0-10201 GCA_032191745.1 Picea mariana | reverse complement strand
TTTATAAAATTATTGTAGAGTTGAATAAATTAAGATATTTTTATAGAACTATAAGAAACTACACACTTAACATACTTGCTCGGACACAATGGAATTCAACTCCCCAAACCTTGCCTCCCTTCCCTATTATTCTATGAGAAACATCCCCTTTAGTCTATAAACTCCTTTTCCAAAGCTTCTTTCTCACTTTATGTGGCTATAGGGTGTTTCCTTATCCATATCTAAGTCATTGAAAGAAGATTACATCGGTTGAGTTGATGCTTGAGGATTCATGGAGAAACCCAGATAGTTAGCTTCAAGACAGACAGTGCTTAAGGCTGGACAAGGTTGTAACTTACCTTTTCCACTTGTTGATAATAAAATAATTTGGTGACATGCACATGCTTTTGATTGCATAACTACTTTCATTGCAACCCTAGTTTTTTTATCTATCTTGTAGGATGATTGGACAACAGAAAATCAAGAGCTCTTCAACGAATTGGAGCATGGATCGACATCAAATGGGAGAACAAGGTGCACTTTCTTTTCTCCTCTCTATCCCTACTTTATTCTAGTTTAGGTAGTTATTTTCTTCAGTTTTTGTGTGATTGTAACTTAGGGGAGATTGTTATCTCTTTCACTTAGTCTTTGACCCAAGATCACAGGAGAAAATACCTTAATCAGGATTGGCGACTCTGGGGATTCTCCTAGTTTTGTAATTGAATGAAAAATTCCTTAATCCCTTAACAAGAGAATTGGATGAAACAAAGAGAGGAGGAAATAAAGAATGGTAATAACATAGATGAGAGATCAAATAAGAAGATCAAAGGAGAAGAAGACATTGAGTCTATTCCATGATGAGCGAAGATTGTTTTTGAACCATGGACATATGCAAATCAATACACTTACTCTGTGTATATTTTTGTAATCAATTCCTCTTAATAAAATCCCTATCATAACTGCTTTTCCCATTTGGGGCTTCCATGAAGAAAAATATATATTTATTTTGCATTTCAATTAAGTTTTCTATTGTATTTACTTACCTTTTTTCTTTTTCAATTGTTTTGTGAACAAGGAATACTACTTAATTTGTTTAGTGTGGTGTCATTTTTATTATATACACCAATACTACACCACTATTAACCAATGCTTGAATGCTTGTGCAATGCATGCTGTGTAAGTAAACATTACAAGCAATATATAAGTGGGAGACCAAATGTTAGTGCTTTGTATAATTATAAGCTACAACCAACATAACCTTTGGTTGTGTGTAAATTATGAATACAACTACAACCTAGAGCTTCTTCAAGATCTCAATTCAAAGTGCACCGATAACCCTTACAACTATTTATGTATGAGCATACTACATTACATATTTAATATTCTATTTTTGTTGAGAGTTTGTGCACCTTGTTTATTATCTGAGGGTGTGATGAATGTACAAAAGTGTTGGACCTAGAGTGCTAGGTTTACATATTCAATATATAAAGTTTATATTTAATTGATTTTGGGGACAAACAAAATAACCACAAATTGGAAACCAAATCTAAATAAAGTACAAGAAGTCTAGAATAGCTTGTCTAAGATTACAAATACAATTCAACAGTAAGTATACATATTGATGCATATTGATAAAACAAACAGTTCATAGACCTACCATTTACATATAATTGGTTGAATAAAGAATCAAAGTTATGTCAAAAACATCCTTATTGGTGGCATAGAGAGGGGATTTACTTATAGTGATGGAAATTCTTATAGAATGGATATTGAATAGGGCACTACTTAGTGCATTTGTAGAGAACTAAAAACGGTTGGATATTTTCACATAGGGCATTGCAATATTGGAATAAAGAAACTCATACACTACTTCATTGTTGTTTCACTTGCACATCCTCCCTACATGGAGGAGTCCAGGTAAAAGAGAAGCAAAAGTACATGAGCTACAAAAACATTCCGAATTTTAACGTTGGACTGAAAGAGGAGTAAAAGTTCTTGAGATACATGAACATTCAAAGTTCTTTCTATGTACTCGCACATGAAACAGTGTAACCCTAATCTCTTGGACCACGACATGCGACCTCCGCAAAGTATTTCCTCTATCTGTGATCTTAAAAACAGGTTGAAATCCTTCTTCTATATGATAGCCGGAGATCTACCTGCGCGCTCCAAAAGAACAACAAAGCTATGCAATGCAACATCGACAATGGTGGTCGCTACAAAGGACGTCCAAGCTTGGAAATTACACATTATTATGGTTGTATATTTTAGTTTGGTGGAGATCTCACCATACAAGAATTTAATTAATAAAAAAAATAAAAAATAAAAACTCACTCTTCAAATATTTTTATGTTTGTAAACCAACATTTCAACGGTTGTTTAACCATAATCCAAAAATATCTAAATCTTCAAAATCAAGAATTTAATAAAAAAACCTCTTCAAATATTTTTGTGTGTTTGTAGATTAACATTTCAATTTAAATATTTTTGTGTTTGTAGATCAACATTTCAATTCAACTCTTAACTAAGAAACTACAACTCAAAGATATCTAAATCCTCAAAATCACCAAAAAAAAAAACACTAAAAAAAACTCATCTAATAAATATATGGAAATCATGGACAAAATCCAAAAAAAATAACCATTATTACTTAGACATCATACTAAACTAACTAAGCATTGTTTAGGTAGTAAACTGCCCTCTATTGCTCTTTAATCTGTCCACGGAAGCATTGTTTAGGTAGTGAACTGCCCTCTGTTGCTCTTTAACCTGTCCACGGATGCCATCTTCCAAACCGCCAGGCTACTCACAAGGGATTCTATACCTCAATTTGATCAGTGTCTATGCTGTAAATTTAAATTTAATTATTGTTATTATTTATTTGTACACGAGTATCATTATAATTTTCATTTCCATTTTAATTTTTTTTCTTAATTAATTTATATTTATTATTATAATAAGATAATTTTGCAATAAATATATATTTTTTCAATTATAAATTTGATATTTGATAAAAATTTATATAAAAATTCAAACTTTTAACCAACAATATAATTTTATCATAATTCAAAATCTATGCATATTAATATAATGTTTTATTTTTCACATTAAAAAAAACCCTCTTTAGTAATTTATTAATTAAACAATTTTAATAATTTATTAATTTTTTTTTATTTAAAAAATTATTAACCTTCTATTTAAACATTTTCATTATTTATTAATCACTTTAATAATTTATTAATTAAACAACTTTAATAATTTATTAATTTTTTTTAATTTAAAAAATTATTAACCTTCTATTTTAAAATTTTCATTATTTATTAATCTATATATGATCATTACGTTTATTCATATTTATTATTTATTTTCTATAGTATTAAAATGCATTTACATAGTAAATTTACAATATGTTTCTATAAACTTATAATTTATTATTTATTTTCTATAGTATTAAAATGAATTGAATTTGCATAGTGTATTTGCAATATGTTTCTATAAACTTACAATCTTTTTTGTAAGTTAGAGAATTATATTAAAGAGATCTTGCATAGTAAAACTAAGTGTCCATCTCTCAAGCCATGACACATTTCTAAAGCTAAGTGCTAGGCTGAAACTTGTGAAGAAGAGAAGAAATCGACTAATCCCTGGAGCTGGAGTTGTGTGAAGAAGAGAAGAAATCAACGTCAAGGCGCTCCTCTTGACGCTCAACTAGTATCTAAACAACAAATCCANAAAAAAAAAAAACTCATCTAATAAATATATGGGAATCATGGACAAAATCCAAAAAAATTAACCATTATTACTTAGACATCGTACTAGGCTAACTAAGCATTGTTTAGGTAGTGAACTGCCCTCTGTTGCTCTTTAATCTGTCCATGCCATCTTCCAAACCGCCAGGCTACTCACAAGGGATTCTATACCTCAATTTGATCAGTGTCTATGTTGTAAATTTAAATTTAATTATTGTTATTATTTATTTGTACACGAGTATCATTATAATTTTCATTTCCATTTTAATTTTTTTTCTTAATTAATTTATATTTATTATTATAATAAGATAATTTTGCAATAAATATATATTTTTTCAATTATAAATTTGATATTTGATAAAAAATTATATAAAAATTCAAACTTTTAACCAACAATATAATTTTATCATAATTCAAAATCTATGCATCCTAATATAATGTTTTCTTTTTCACATTAAAAAAAAACTTTAGTAATTTATTAATTAAACAACTTTAATAATTTATTAATTTTTTTTATTTAAAAAATTATTAACCTTCTATTTTAAAATTTTCATTATTTATTAATCTATATATGATTATTATGTTTATTCATATTTATTATTTATTTTCTATAGTATTAAAATGCATTTACATAGTAAATTTACAATATGTTTCTATAAACTTATAATTTATTATTTATTTTTTATAGTATTAAAATGAATTGAATTTGCAATATGTTTCTATAAGCTTATAATTTTTTTTTGTAAGTTAGAGAATTATATTAAAGAGATCTTGCATAGTAAAACTAAGTGTCCATCTCTCAAGCCATGACATATTTCTAAAGCTAAATGCTAGGCTGAAACTTGTGAAGAAGAGAAGAAATCGACTAATCCCTGGAGCTGGAGTTGTGTGAAGAAGAGAAGAAATCAATGTCTCAAGGTGCTCCTCTTGATGCTCAACTAGCATCTGAACAACAAATCCACCATGTCTTGCAGAACCTCAAAGATTAGGTCCTATATGATTGCAATTGCATTCTGAAGCTCCAAATGTTCCTCGCAACTTACACATGGAGGCTAAGGGGGAGGTGAAGGGGAAGGGGAAGGTGGAGGTGAAGGTGAAAGCGCTGGTGAAAGTGGTAGAGGAGAGGTAGGAAGATCATGAGGGGAGGAAAAATGACTAGAAGGAGTAGTAGGTGTAATACCCCAAGGACGTGCCCCAATTGTATTATAAATTGTAATTTTGTTTTATAGGCTGCTGAACCAAGTTTATATAAGCTAGTGGGCTTATGTGTTATTTAGACTAGGGAGCCTAAGTGTTGAGGGCCAGGAGCTTGATTTTTGTACATGTAATTATGCACAATATTAATACAAAAAAACATCTCTGCATGTGGACCAACCACGATGAATGAGTGATGGGGGACTAAGCTTCCACAAAGCCTGGGTAAGGGAGAGGGGGCTGAAAGGTTAGAAGAGGGGCTAAGCTTGAGGGATTAAGTCCTTGGGAGTAATAATTAAATATTATTCCAAAGATGTGAAAATGTATATGTTTTATCCTAAGTTCCTCGAAGGGGAACGTGTGCAAGATGGGAAACATGCAACCATAGGGAGACAGGTGTCGACCTAGGTGCATGCAGTTAAAACCAGAGAACTAAGCCATGTTGGGGGTTCCTCCTCCATTCGACTGTCGACTGTCTGAACCGTGAATCCCGTGGCCTCTGTATTCGACCTTTTCATACCTCATGCAACTCTGAAACCCGAAACCATGAGGCCATCCTGTGATGTTTTCTTGGGAAGCCAACACACCCTCAGTCTGTATCCGTTTTACCTCTACGTTGGACCTCTGCATAACCATGCACATCTGAGAAACCAGTCGGGAGGGAAAGACCGACTTGTGTGTCCTCTGAACCTGGGTTTATCCACACTGCAAATCCGAGTTCGTGCTTAACTGCTTAGGTTGTTGTCTTCTGAGAACCTGAGCATACCATAATTGTTTGTGCCATGTGTGTTTTAACTGTGGGCTATTGTGGCCACGCAGTCCCTTAGCTGAGTGTGATTGGCTACCATCATTTGTTCCTTGCTGAGCCTTACTATTTTCCTCCTTGTGCTAGAATGGAGTTGAAGAAGCAGGTTGTCAGGCATGTGTGCAACACTCTCTCCAAGTGAGAGAGGTGGTTGTGGTTGAAGAAGCAGGTTGTTAGGCCTATGAATGACTCTCTCTAGGTGAGAGAGTGTGCAGAGGAAGGAGAGAGCTCCTGAAAGGAACCCTATAGCTGCCACAGAGCTCGGAGATTTCCGGTCCGGTCTGTTGCTGAAGCCTAAGGCAAGGGAGGTTAGTAGCCGAAGGAATGTCTAGGTGACAGAGAAGGTGTATACTCCTTGGGTGGGACAGGCATGCGGGGAAGGAGTCTGTGGGCAGTGGGCATAAGTGGTTCCTGGGAGAGAATCCTCCTTCTTTCACGTGTACTCTTCCTGTAAACCTTACCTAGCCTAGGATTCCTTACCTGGTGGAACTTAGTCCCAGCTCGGGGGTGACCTACTGTTGAGAGTGATGAGTAGCGTGGTCTAAGGCTGGGAGGTTCGTGGAAGGTTTACACGCAGTTGGTGGTGCGTGACAGTTTCAAAGATAAGTATTGGCTTATGCTTAATATTATGTTTTGCATGCCTGTGAGTCATATATGTATCATGTATTCTGTTGTGCATATGAATTATTGTTAATGATAGGGATTATTTATGTTAGCAGTAATTGTGTGTCTAACTGTAATTAAGCATTTTAAGTTCATTAGAATGCATAATGTGTTACAAAAGTATTGTTCCACACAGTAGCGTTTCCCCGACTAGTATTATGACGGCCCCCCGGGGGGGGGTGTTACAGTATGGTATCAGAGCCTAGTTTCAACACTGAGCCTGGATGGGTTGGATAAGTGGTATTTGGACCAAGGTTTTGAGAAGAAATTGTCTCTGGTGGACTAATTTTAGACTTCAGAATGTTCCTGAGTGTCAACGGACTACTTAACCATGTTACAAAGATCAAGAGGTGTAGCGGTATTATAAAACTACAACTGGCATGGTATATGGCCATAGGGAGAGAGAGAACTCCACACCAGAAGTGTTGGATCAAGTAGATAAAGGTTCAGAAGGAGGGTACCAATTCATTGGCCAAAGGTCCTTGAGAAGCAGAGTTGGACGGTCAGAATTCTCTATGGGAACTCGCGAAATCACGAGGGTCGTAAGATGGCCAGAAGTTGCAAGGTGGTTAGTGGATGGAGAAACTCGCCACCCTAGGATCCAGAATAAACGTGGGTCGTTGATCGTGGTTGGTTTGAACCATTGGATCATTTCGTGAATTCAGGAATTGTGAACTTGGAGTGCAGGCCAAATTCTTGGTCAGTCCAAGTCCTAAATCGCGAAAGAGATTAACAAGGGTAGAATTGAACGGTCGAGTGATTCTAGGAAGAAGTGCCGAAATCTCGTGAGACGTCGGATCCAACCAACTAGCGAGGAAGTTAGGGCTGAGGAGCTTTGATAGGTGTAAGCATACAAGAGATATGGACCATCAGATCAGGGGAGGCTCATAGCCATTGATCTCATACATGAATTTCCATATCGAAATTCAGGGATTGAAGTGACAAGAGATTTGGAGTCGCTGCATCGTGAACTCTCGGTTACCAAAAACCTGAAACCCTAAAATCCCGAAACGATCTACACTGTAGATCTTAGGAGAGGAACTTGACCGTTGGATCAAGTAGATGAATAGACCGTAATTTCAGAATTTCGGCAAACGAAAGTTCGAGATGTGTAGATGCACGAACTCCTGATGCCCGAAACTCTGAAATGAAAAGTAAAAGTAGTGGGGGCCCCTGACATCGCTGGGAGTGAGGTGCACCTTCTTAAGGACACCATGTGTCACTACCTTGGTGGGTGACAGCTATGCTATGGGCCCGGAGGGTAAGGAAATTGAATTTTTGGAAGTCGAGAGTTGGAGAGGGAAGCGAGTGCGAGAACCTCCGGGACCAAAACCCCGAAACCCGAAACCCTGAAGCCCCAAAATACCAAAACCTAAAGTTTTGTTTGGAGAGCCTTGTAGCACCTAGCAGTTTAGCATTTGATCATGGCCCGTGGACGCATGGGTTGGGGACTAAGAAAATGGGGGCTATCACCGGAAATTGCAGAGCCAAATAGAGCTCAGAAAATTCGTGGAATCAAAACATTTTCTTATTCGTGTTGGTTTATGAATGTTGTAGTTTTATTAAGGGTTTAAGGCCTGGCAAACTTCGGTTGACTGCACGTTGTGTGTGCAGAGTTCAATGAGTGTCAGGACAGTCGTGAATCAACGCCGAGTATAGAAATGGAAGAGGTGTGGATTGCCTCCAATTCAGAGAACGAAAGAGAAGGAAGGAATGTCAACTCGGGAGTCGGAGGGTCAAACTATAATGGGCAAGGAAAAGAGATGAATAAGGAAGGACATATGATGAAAATCATTAAAAGAATGTAGAGAGATGCCTAGGCTCGTCGAGCCGATAGCTGAAAGCTCATGAGGGTCAGGGATCGACAAGGTGAATTCAACTTAAAGATGTTGAAGAACCTGGAAAGAATAGAAAGGAATTTGGAAAAGGAGAGTGACACAAACAAAACAGGGAGTCGCGAGACCCCTAAGAGAAAAAAAAGATCGAGGAGTGGTAGTAGACATCATCGTCGCTCCCCAAAGCATTCCAATAAGGAAGCACACAGTAGTTCAAGCCCATCCCCTACCAGAAAACACCAAAGATCTGGAGTGGATGAATTGAAAGGGGAGATGAACAAGATTAAGCCTCCTTTGTTTGATGGAGAACATAAGAAGGAGGAAGATGACGAAACATGGTTGCTTGGCATGAGAAAATATTTCCAACTGTAGAATTATTCCTCTCATGCAGAAGGAAGAATTGTGATGTATCAACTAAAAGGAAAAGCATCCATGTGGTGGGATCAACTTGTGCAGGTGCAACACGTTAGAGAGAAATATATCACATGGAAGGAATTCAAGAGGTATTTCGATAGGAAATACCTGACTAAAAGATACTATGACAAAAATATGAAGAAGTTCTTCAAACTCAAGCTGGGTAGCATGACCATTAATGAATATGAATGAAGGTTTTTGGAATTACTGAAGTATGTTCCATTCATCAAAGATGAGGCTGTCAAGATTCAGAGGTATCTGAGTGGAATGCCACCTCCCATTGGTGACAAGATTCAGTATGATGATCCTAAGACTATGGAAGAAACAATAAGAAGAGAGGAATGCTTATATGAGCAGCAAAGAGAAAAGCCTACCTTTCGGAAGGCTTGGGATGACCAGAAGAAGTTTAAGAAAGAACAGAGGCAGAAGGGAAACAAACCTCCCTTTTTCAGAAACAGTCCTCAAGGACAGTCGTCTCTTAGAGAGCCCAGGAAGGTTGAAGTGAGTGGCAAAATGTCAAGGCTGCCACCTATGGAATGTTGGGGTTGTAAAGAAAACCATAGGTACAGAGATTTCCCCCACATAAATGATAAAGTAAGAGTTCTCCACAATGTTCAACAAACTGAAATAGTGGAGGACATGGGCAATACAATTCCAAGGATCTACACAGCCCTGGACAACAAGCAAGCTGAGTATTAGTTGCACATTATTAAAGTATAAGGTATGATAAAAAACCAACCATTTATTATTTTAATTGATTCCGGGGCTAGCCATAGTTATATAGACCCTAGAGTGGTGGAAAGTTTGCATTTATCAAGAAGCAAACATGAAAAGTCTTGGTTAGTGCAGTTGGCTATAGGAACCAAGAAGAAAGTCACTGAGTTTGTTAAGTTCTGTCCGGTGGACATGAAGGGATTGAGCACGAAGCCTGAATTGAATATTCTGCCTTTAGGCTCTTATGACTGTTTAATTGGGATTGTCTGGTTGGACCAACACCATGCCCTCCTGGACTGTCGTAACAAGGAATTTACATGCCTGGATGAGGAGGGGAATCAGAAAACATTCCAAGGAATTCCCAGAGCTGTGGTTGTTAGAGAAATCTTAGCAATGCAGTTTAAAAAGTGCTACATGAAGGGATGTCAATTATTTGCAGCCCATGTGGGGGAAACGCCTAAGGATAAGGTGTCAAGTATTGAGGATCATGAGGTACTTAAAGAGTTCAAATATGTATTCCAGGAAGTACTTGGACTACCTCCGAAAAGGTATATCGATTTCTCTGTGAATTTGATGCCTGGAGAAGCTTCAGTGTCAAAGGCTCCATGGGTGAAATCATGAAGGTGGGTTACACTTTTGCTTGTTTTATGAGAAAAAAAACTTTATTTTCACAAGTTATTCAACTTCCGACATATAAAAGTATTTTTTTTATTTAGAATTTCACTTTACAGTAAAAACAAAACTTGTGAAGAATTGTGTTAGCTTTCTAATGACTATTTTTCAATTTTTTTTTTATCACGATTTGATATATCAATTTCACAATTATTTAACATCATGTTTCTTAAACA
>JASDQU010227768.1:6819-17295 GCA_032191745.1 Picea mariana | reverse complement strand
AATCCATATTTACTTCTTATCAACCATGAAAAAACAATAATGAGTCATATTTACATCAAACACTATTGGGTCCATTACCCAAACCTTTGTGCTATGGGTCTTTCTTCAAGGGTTGACATCAATGACAGCCAACCTTAATCAAGCCGAATTGTCGAAATGGGATTAACTATGATTAGCCCTTGAACAAATATTGATCCATGTGACTTATTCCTCCGTGACTATAGCCCTACTTCAAAGACATGTTGCATCTCACAACTTTGGGGTTTTCAACGCAAAGTGCCCTGGCTCCTTTTCATTGAAATTTTTGAAATGTCGAACCCTGAAATACCAAAATCGCGCCTTCAACGGGATCAATGGCTATGGGCCCCCCTCGATCCAACGGATCATTTTATATTCGGATTTTGCTGACCGGGTATCCAAAATTCTAGGCTCAAACCATTGGTCACTCCAATCCCTGAATTCTCGAAATGTGAATTCGCACGAGATCTGACGACTCTCGTTGAATTGGATCCAATAACCACTATCGCTCCTGAGCTTATGGGTGATTGAAAAGGTAATATCCTTAACTCCCTCACTTCTTTGCGAGATATGATGGCTCTCGGGTCTTCGACACTTCTCCATGAAGTGTTTCTGTCATTCGATTACACACTTGAAAATCCCTTTCGCGATTCGATAATTAGAGTGACCAAAGATTTGAGCCTGCACTCCAAACTTACAAATCCTGAATTCATGAAATGATCTAACAGCTCAAAATAACCATGATCAATGGTCCATGTTGATTCTTGATATCAAGGTGGTGGTTTCATCCAACTCCTAACCACCTTATAGATCCACTGGATCCTACGGTCCTCGCAATTTCGTGAGTTCTCTACGGAGAATTCTGACCGCCCGATTCACTTCTCAAGAATCTCTGGCCAAACTGACTCAGTGTTCTCCCTCCTGAACTTGACTTCTATGAGACGATTTCGACCTTTATCTCCCTTTGACCATTTCAAAGGTTAATCCCTCCAGAGCTTTCTCTGGTAAAATCAAACTTCAAAAGGATTCCTGGATGCACTCCTTGCGGAAAAATTTCAAATAAGCTCTGGTTATTTGATTCTTCGACTCTGTGCACTCTTTGCAATAGTAGTCCTTCAACCTTCACCTTAGTTAATAAGTTTTAAGGCTTCAACTATCTTGCGCACACCTTGCATGGCTCTGTGCTTCACCTGCACTTCTGCTAGTATGAGAACAATGGTATCTCTCCTGAGCTTTCTAAAATAAAACTCAGACTCACGTCAACGCACACCTTGTGGACGTTCACTACACTCCTTGCAGGAACTCTCAGGAAGAGAAACAATTGAAACTCATTCTTCTTCTCTCTTAGACTTCATACATTCAACATGAAATCATACACACAACATAGCATTGAAACAAATGTGTAGCAGAGAAAACAAAACAACTATGAACATACCAGTTAACTAATGTAAACAGTAAACATCATAACACCATGAAAATTGAGTCAAATCTTTATATATATTAAGTCAAGTGTTCTTGTACATGGGTTCTTCTCTACAACTCTCTTCTACAGCTCAACAACTTATAGAATTCTCTATCTTTCTAATTCTCCTCCTTTGATACTGATACAAGGGTGAGGGTGTCTATATTCGTTTTCCCTCCTACGCTTCTAAATTGTCTAATCTATTAAATCAAATCTACCTACTTTCATTAAACAAACTTAAATGCCTATTACATTCGAAAGATGAGAGCAAATCGCTCAAGATCTGTTTAAAACATCTAGATGTAAATGCAAGTACACTTCCCCTAGCTATTACATTAATATCCACTCATTAAACTTTTAAAATATTTCAAAATGTGTGTTGGTGCTTTTCTAGTGTCTTTCGTCTTTATGCTTGCTTGGCTAGCTGCTTACGATGCTCCTGCATCATGCTCCCTTGCTTGAAAATTTTCATGAACTCATGTTCATGGGCTCTTGCATGATCTGTCCATGCCTACGAATTGTTGCTTCATCCTCCCAATTGGCATCTTCAACTGGATGTCCTTTCCACTTGACCAAGTATTCAAAATACTCTTTTCTCCTAGTCGTTTTGCTAATCCTGTTGTCAATTAAGCTTTCCATCTGTGGCTTTTCAGCTACAGGCATTTGTTTTGTCCTTTGAATCTTTTTATGTTCCTCCTCTACTCCTGCTTCTTCATCTCTGTAAGGGTACAAGTCTGCAACATTGAATATCGGTGAGATTTTGATCCCATCAGGCAATTCAATCTCATATGCGTTTGCCCCAAATTTCCTTATGACCTTGCACGGTCCAATCTTTTCATCTTCAATTTGTTATATGTTCCCCTTAGGAACCTCTCCTTCCTCATATGTGAAAGAATAAGATCACCAAATTCAAATTGAAGTTCTCACCTATGTTGATCTGCTCTCCGCTTGTATTCTTGACTGGAACTCTGTAATCGCTCCTTAACTCGGCTGTGAAGCTCCTTCATTCCTTCTGCAAAGTCCTCTGCACTAACACTTATGAATTCATCTTGTTCTGCATCCTTCAATTCAAAAACTCCCCTTGGTTGCATTCCATATACAATCTGGAATGGACTTTTCCATGTGCTTATGTTGAGTGAATCATTGTAAGCGAATTCTTGATGTGGCAGAATGTGATCCCACTGACTGTGGTGTTCAGTCACTAAGCTCCTCAACAAATCTCCCAAGCTCTTGTTTACGACCTCTGTCTGTCCATCCATCTGAGGATGATACGCTGAGCTAAAAGACAAGTTTGTCCCCAGATTCTTCCATAAGGTCCTCCATAAATGTATTACAAACTTGGTATCTTGTTCAGAAACGATACTCTTTGGCAAGCCGTGAAGTCTGACGACTTCCTTGAAAAACAGGTTCGCAATATGAGTTGTGTCATTGGTTTCTGGCATGGTATGAAATGTGCCATCTTTGAAAATCTGTCTACTACTACAAATATTGACTCGCATCCCCTTTGTGTCCTTTGCAGTCCTAATATGAAATCCATGCTCATTACGTCCCATGGCCTTTTAGGTATGGGTAATGGTTGGTATAACCCCATGTTTTGCCTTTTCCCTTTTGTGTGATGACAAATTTTGCATCTGTCCACAAATTTCTTAACATCTGTCCCCATCCCTGGCCAAAAATATGATCCATTCAACTTTGAGAACGTCTTATCATGACCAAATTGTTTTTCCAATCCTCCACTATGTTTCTCCTTCAACAGATTCTCCCTCATGGAGCATCTCGGAATACATAGTTGATTGCCTCTGAATAATAATCCATCTTAGATCATGTATTCAGTCCATTGGCTTTTATTCCTGAGAATTGGATTCTCTCATTCCTCATATGCCTCCTTGAAGTCTGGATCATCCCTATACATTTCTTTGAGGTTATCAAAACCCAAAGTCTTGACTCTGAATTCCTGCATAGGCAAACATTTCCTACTCAAAGCATCAACAACTTTGTTAGCAGTTCCAGAAATATGCTTAGTCACAAAAGTAAATTTTTGCATGTACTCAACCCATTTAGCATGTTTTTGGTTCAACTTCTTCTGTCAAGTCATGAATTGTAAAGCATGATTATCGTTGTACAAAACAAACTCCTTGGGAACCAAATAGTGTCTCCATTTCTTCAGTGCTTGTATGACTGCATAGAATTCTTTGTCATATGTAGAGTACTTAATATTTGCTTCATTCATTTTTTCACTTAAATACGTGATCGACCTATCATCTCGGCTCAAGACCGCTCCAATTGCAAATCCACTCATGTCACACCTGACTTGGAATGTCTTGCTAAAATCTGACAAAACCAAAATTGGTTTCTAAGTAATCCGCTTCTTCAGCAGATTGAAAATCTTCTCTGCTTCCTCCGTCCAGTGAAAAGATTTATGTATTTTCTTCACTGTATTCATCATTGGTGTGCTAATTCCACTAAAGTTTCGGATGAATTTCCTATAGAAGCTAGCCAAACCATGGAAGCTTCGAACTTCAACCATGCTCTTCGGCGATGGCTAATTCTTAATCGCCTTTATCTTTTCTGAATCCATCTTCAACTCATTTGCAGAGATAACAAAACCCAAATAAATGAGTTTTGTCCTCATAAACGACGATTTCTTCATATTGATCAGCAATTTCTCTTGTTGTAACCTCCTTATTACTGCAGCTAAATTCTTTAGGTGTTCTTCTTTTGTCCTGCTAAAAATCAATATATCATCAAGATATACAATGACGAATTTCCCAATGAAATCCTTCAGGACTTCGTCAATCAATCTCATGAAAGTAATGGCCGCATTTGCTAAGCCAAATGGCATGACAAGCCATTCATATAGCCCTTCATTCATCTTGAATGTTGTCCTCCATTCATCACCTTCTCTCATTCTAATCTGATGATATCGGCTTTTCAAGTCAATATTTGAAAAAAACTTTGCCCCACTCAAGAAATCCATCAAGTCGTCCATCCTTGGCAATGGAAATTTGCATCTGATGGTAATCTTATTGATTGCCCTTGAGTTTGTACATATCCTCCAGCCTCCATATTTCTTTGGGCTGAGCATTGTCGGAAGAGCGCATGGACTCAAGATCTCCTGAATCAATCCTTTGTCCATTAAGTCTTGGACCTATCTCTTAACCTCTTCATTTTCCTGTGGCGTCAACCTATATGCAGATTTGTTCGACAAACTGGCTCCAGTTATAAGATCGATATTATGGCTTATACTCCTCATAGGTGGAAACGAACAAGGTAGTTCCTCCACTACTATATCAACAAACTCTCCCAGAAACTTCTGGATTTCTTCTGGTAAATCATCTATTCTTGTACTGGTCAAGACAATTTTGGGCTTCCTAACCACAATAAATTGTGTGTCCTCCTTCTTCTTAACCTCATTAAGAAGTTCCTTCCTACTCATGAGAAGTACAGTTTTGATCATCTCTGTTTTCACCTCTTGGTTCTTAATTGGTAGCAACATGTGTGTCCTACCATTTTTCTCTAGGGTATACGTGTTCTTTCTCCCATCATGAACCACGTTTCTATCATATTTCCATGGCCTACCCAACAATAGATGACAAACATCCATGGGAATGACATCACATAATATTTCATCTTTATATCCTCCTATTTTAAATTCGACTAAACATTGTTTAGTGACATTTACCTGATGTCCTTTTTGTAGCCACGAAACTCTGTATGGACTTGGATGTACAACAGTCTCCAGCTCCATCTTTTCTACCATCTCTGTAGATACGATATTATTTGTGCTACCAAGGTCCACTATGACCTTGCATACCCTATCCTTATTTTTGCAAGAAGTCTGAAACAAACTATTTCTTTGGGCTGGGTTCTTTGCCTCCTTCTTCAGCTTCAAGAGAACTTTCCTCATCATCAAAGATATTTCTCCCTTAGCGTCTTATGCCTCAACATTCCATCCTTGATCTTTGGCAATGTGAGTTTCACCACCATCTTTCTTCTTATCTGGACACTCATAGGATTTATGTCTGATTTTTCCACAGACAAAGCATTTCACTTCACCTCCTCTACCTCTTCCTCTGGCTCGAGGAAAAGTATTTCTATCAGCATACTTCCTTCTCTGTGAGCTTCCTCCTCTCTCAGTTTGAGTTTGAGGATTCTTCCCCTTTTCCTTAGGTCTCTAGATTCTATCTTGGGCAATTGTCTTGCCTCTTCTTTGAATTCTACCTCGGCCTCTTTGACCTTTCTTCTGGCTCAGCTTCTCTTCAGATTTCAGATCCATCTGATAAGCATATTCCACATTTCAAATGGTCATCATGATCATCTCATCTTGAATGTCATATCGTAGACCATTCACATACCTGCAAATGTTTTCATCATCGCTTTCCCGATGACCTTCTCTGATGTTTATCCTGTAGAATTCTTCAATGTATTCTTTCACTGACATCAGCCTCTGTCTCAAATTATGCATCCTCCGAAACAAAGTGATTTGATAATCCCTGGGTATAAATTTGGCTTTCATCTTTGCAACCATTCTATCCCATCTTTTGATTTTCTGCTTTCCCTTGCAGCTTCTATCAGCCTACAGTTCATCCCACCACAGTGTTGCATACCCTTTAAGTCTAGTAACGACATGTTTGAATTTCTTGTCTTGCTCGACATCCTCATAGTCGAAGTATTTGTCTAGAGCTCTAATCCAGTCTAGAATCTCTTCAACATCCAAGTTTCCCTCATACGTGGGAATGTCCATTTTTTCTATGGCACCTATCCTTGCAACAACCCTGAATAGGCATTCTTCTACAGCATCTTCGACTACAACTTCTTCTCCTTGATTTCCAGCTTCATTTTCACTTTTATCTTCGCTGATGTCCCCAACTTCAACTACGCACCTCTGTGTTGTCTCCATACCATCAAGCCTGGCACGTAATTCACGCATTTACCTTTTCAATGTTGGATCAAGTAATTTCCTTTCTCTTCTTCTCGGTGGCATGGTTGTAAACTTTTCTCCCTTCTCTTTGCTACAAAAAGTAAATAATTTGTTCTATGCTTTGATACCACACTAACACAGACCCCTGACCCTCGAGCCAAGATCTGCACATGATCATTCTAAACCTTTCCCTGAGTCAGATTGAATCTTTGATTTCCCCACAAGGAATATCTCACGCACACAAGAGTGTATCCACAGGTCCTTATGAGTTATGCCTGTGTGATCAAACACAAGGTGCTAACTCTACACTCCTAACTGAAAAATATGATTGGGAATTTTTTCGAAAAGGAAAATTTCGGATTTCGCGACTTCACGAATCCTTATGTAAGTTCCTTGACTCTTCAACCTCCGAAACCCAAAATATCAACGAAGGTTAACTCCTTCAATGCGACGAACACATGCCACTTGTTGCCCACTAATTTCAATTTTTCAGGACTTGAGTGAACAAACAAAAATCGTTCCTCTTCCCTTATGATTCCCCGAATTCTGAAATTTACCCTTTGGTGAGATGGATGGCCTTTCAGGATTTTCGCCAAACCTTGACCACTCCTTTGAATTCCATCGCACGTATCCTCTAACTGATACTTGGGACCCACCTTTTGGCATTTCTCTCTTCGTGATTTTGGGAGTTTTGTTGACTATGCAACTCTACCTCTTGAGTCCCGAAACCCCGAAACCCGATTGGGGCCCAACGGCTATTGTCCCTCAACCTTTCGGGAATTTTTCCTTTCTCTCTTCGGGATTTCGTGACTCGTGAAAATCCACAGCAGAGAGTTTCCTTACCTTTCGAAACTCCGATTCCTAAATTCTTGAAGCCTCACCTCCCACGTGATCTACAACTAAGATCTCCCTCGATCCGACGTCTCTGGATTTTTTGGGATTTCATGAAGCAAGAGTTTGAAAATCTCGATTCCAAAATCACAGCCTCCTCTACTTCCCGAACCCCGAAATACCAAAATGTTGAATTATCGAAATGGGATTAACGACGATTAACCCTTGACCAAATCTCGGTCCATGTGACTTTTCCTCCGTGACTGTAGCCCTACTCCAAAGATACGTCGTGCTTCATGACTTAGGGGTTTTCAACGCAAAGTGCCCCGGCTCCTTGTCATCGGAATTGTCGAAATGTCGAACCCCGAAATACTGAAATCGCGCCTTCAACGGGATGAGCAGCTATGGGCCTCCATTGATATGACGGCTCATGTTGTATTAGGATTTTGCTGACCAGGTATCCAAAATTCTAGGCTCAAACCACTGGTCACTCCAATCCCCAAATTTCTGAATGTGAATTTGCACGAGATCCGACGACTCTCGTTGAATTGGATCCAACGGCCACTATCTCTATTGAGATTATGGGTGATTGAAAAGGTACTCTCCTTAACTCCCTCGCTTCTTTGCAAGATCTGATGGCTCTCAGGTATTTGGCACTTCTCCATGAATTGTTTCCGCCGTTCGATTACACACTTGAAAATCCCTTCTGCAATTCGGGAATTAGAGTGACCAAAGATTTGAGCCTGCACTCCAAACTTACAAATCCTGAATTCACGAAATGATCTAATGGCTCAAACTGACCACGATCAACGGTCCACATTGATTCTTGATATCAGGGTGGTGGGTTCGTCCAACTCCTAACCACCTTACAACTCCATTGGATCCTACGGTCCTCGCGATTTTGTGATTTCTCCATGGAAAATTCTGACCGCCCGATTCACTTCTCAAGAATCTCTGGCCAACCTGAATCGGTGTCCTCCCTACTGAAATTGACTTCTATGAGATTATTTCGACCTCTGTCTCCCTTTGACCACTTCAAAGGTTAATCCCTCCTGACCTTTCTCTGGTAAAATCAAACTTCAAAAGAATTCCTGCACGGACTCCTTGCGGCAAACTTTCAAATAACCTCTGGTTATTTAAGTCTTTGACTCTGTGCACTCTTTGCAACAGTAGTCCTTCAACCTTCACCTTAGTTAATAAGTTCTAAGGCTTCAACTAGCCTGTGCACACCTTGCACAACTCTGTGCTTTACCTGCACTTCTGCTGGTATGAGAACAACGATATCTCTCCTGATCTTTCTGAGATAAAACTCAGACTCACATCAACACACACCTTGCGGACGTTCACTGCACTCCTTGCAGGAACTCTCAGGAAGAGATACAATTGAAACTCATTCTTATTCTCTCTTAGAATTCATACATTCAACATGAAATCATACACATGACATAGCATTGAAACAAATGCACTGCAGAGAAAACAAAACAACTGTGAACATGCCAATTAACTAATGTAAACAGTAAACATCATAACACCATGAAAATTGAGTCAAATCTTTATATATGTTAACTCAAGTGTTCATGTACATGGGTTATTCTCTACAGCTCTCTGCTACAGCTCAACAACTTACAGAATTCTCTATATTTCTAATTCTCCTCCTTTGATACTGATATAAGGGTGAGGTTGTCTATAACCATTTTCCCTCCTACTCTTCTAAACTGTCTAATCTATTAAATCAAATCTACCTACTTTCATTAAATAGACTTAAATGCCTATTACATTTGATAGATGAGAGAAAATCGTTCAAGATATGGTTACAACATCTAGATATAAATGCAAGTTCTCTTCCCCTAGTTATTACATTAATATGCGCTCATTAAATTTTCAAAATATTTCAAAATGTGTGTTGGTGCTTTTCCAGCTATCTTCCGCCTTTATGATTTCTTGGTTGGTTTCTTACGATGCTCCTACATCACCTTGGGTGAGACTTCATCTTCTTCGTAGGTGCTGTCGAAAGGGCCAGTAGTTAGGGTTTTGTTGGTGCGTTGTTGTAGCGTTGAACCCTGGGTCTGCCCTTGTGCCAACAAATGGTTCTGTTGTCGGGACCTGAAGCTGTGATTGCTGGGAATTGAGAAATAAGAAGCTCTGTGAAAAGATTCATCCTGAATTTGTGAAGGCTCTGTGCATAGATCTATCACTCTAGTGCACAATATTCTACTTGATTTATAAATCTTTGTGCTAAAATAAAGAAGCTCGATCTGAAGAAAAGAAGTCGAATATGAAGGAGAGAAGAAAGATGTGAAAGATTTTGTTCTCTAAGAAAGGTAAAAGTGATAATTTATGATTAAAAGAGGTAAGATCTGCAAGCTCTGTGCTCTGATAAAGGTAAGAATAGTGAAAAGTTTTAGATCTGGAAGCTTTGTGCTCTATAGAAGTAAGATAAGTGGAAATTTTTTTTTCTAAAGTATGGATCTATGTATGTTTGATAGGTTCTATCCTAGCTTGAAAAATAGGGCACTAATAGATGAAATAAGGCTTGATATGAGTAGATCTTATAAGAATAGTGAAAGATATGTTATACCTATGCATAGAAAGAATGTTTGGACTAACAAATGGATGCAGGATCCTAGAAAGAATTTTTCGTAGGTTAGCTACCATGATTCTAGTGCATAGTACCAGAAAGGCTGGGGATCATTTAAAAGGAAGAGAGAATTAACCCTTTGTTATAGTTGCAGAAGACCAGGACATCTTGCTAAGGAATGCCATGGGAAAAGACCTAGTTTTCTTTGTTGTAAAGCAATGGACCATGAAATGTTGGATTTCCCTAGAATGATTGCTAATCTGGAGGAAATGAATCTAAATAAAGAAAACCCTAAGGCAGATCCAAAAATGNAAAAAGACCTAGTTTTCTTTGTTGTAAAGCAATGGACCATGAAATGTTGGATTTCCCTAGAATGATTGCTAATCTGGAGGAAATGAATCTAAATAAAGAAAACCCTAAGGCAGATCCAAAAATGGCAGAATCCCAGGAAGAATCGAAGAAAGTATTGTTGCAAATAAACAAAACCCTGAATGACCATTGACATGTCAGACTATCAAAGATATTCAAGGAAAAAGAATGCATTGAAGTAAGAATAGGAGACTTTGACATTGACTATGTTCTGGATGAAGAAACATAGGTGAATATCATGACACAAAGAACTTGGGAAGCCTGCTATGATCCCTTCATTATGAGTGTTATAACCCT
>JASDQU010227766.1:0-17296 GCA_032191745.1 Picea mariana | reverse complement strand
TGATAGATAATTCTTTTATTATTATTATTTTGAAATGAGATGCAAAATGAAAAAAGAATTTAATTAATTAATATCACCAAATGATTTCATGAAAATGAGAAACCAACCAAGATATTATTTGATGAAGTATTGAACCCATTATTCAAAATAGTAAAACTTGCTAATGAGAAAAAAAAATAACACAATCATAATTTAAACGAAACTAAACAATTGATAAAAATTAACGTTTTTGTTTAAATTGAGGTTTCTATGCTCGTTTAAAACTTTTGACATATACTCTTGTAATGAATGTCTCATACTATATTGAATGTCTTAAGTTTGTCTCAAAGCAAGCCAAGGTATGGAACTATTTGAAAAGGTTGATTCTGTAGCTCATTATAATTATCAAGATTCTAACGGGAACCCATTAAATTTTGTAAAAATATAGGGGTAGTTGTTGGGGCCCAACACCTCCTCACTTCACTATGTTTCATTCAATTAACTGAAGTCTGAGAGACTAGTTAACTCAGACTAGGTGGTAGTTCACTCCCGTAAATGCCTAAGAGACTAGACTAGGTAGAATTTTACTCCCATAATTGTTGGTGTGTGTCCAGATCACTCTAGACCACCACTATGGCACATTGGATTATCCTACAGTGCACATTAGTTGAGTTATATAGAGTATATCATGTGTAAATTATCATTCATTCATTTGGTTAATGATAATTCTTCCATTCTTTCTCTCCTGCTTATCTTTTCTCACATTTTCTATGCAAATTGTGCATGTCAATTGCTAGCTAGATCTATTCTATGTAGGTTCAACACATTTACACCAAGGGCCCTTGTGACAGTTTTTGTTTTTCATTCTTGATGTTAATAATGAAATTTTATTGGGATTTCAAGAGAGCTGACTTTCTGCCAACCAGGATTTGTCAATAGGGGTCAAGGGAAAGTCCTCCATGGGAGGAAGAATCAGAGGCATACTTTCTTCAAGACCTTAAAGCATACCCTACTTTGGGTAGGGACAAGGAACAAGAAAGGTCAAAGGAAACCCCCATCAATCCCTACTAGGCCTCTTTACCAGGTCTAGGAGAGACAAAGGGACTCTGTGATGGGGGAAGAAAAAGGGAAGAAAACAACAAGCTCACGATGGGGGAAGGAACCAAAGATTCAAGGCAGATAGGGGGAGAGAGAAGCAGTGAATGGACATCAAATGGGAAAGTGGGGGGACATGTACCATAAGAAGGATCCACCAAGATCCATGTTTCCTTCTTATTTTGTTCAACTACTTTTATTGAATCCTTCTCCAAATTTTGAATGTATTTTTCTTTTTCCACTCAGATGGGACGAGTCGCATTGGTTTTTTTTACCCAAATTTTACATGGATTAAACATCTATGGACTTGGATGAGTTCACTAATCAAGAATATGTCCATTCTCATGGAAAGAGAAGAAAAAAAAGGAGGTTTTCCAGTAATATACCCATTTCATCCACTTAAAATCCCCTTAAACCATGTCCAAATCTATGATAAGGTCGTCTCTTAGTTAAACCTACAATAATATACATGCTTAGAGCCTATCGAAATTGGACTGGAAATTGGGTTATAGCACCATGAATATGCCAAGATTATTATTGATAACCTCAAGTGTCGCTTTTTTCTAGAATACCAGAGGTAGACCTGACAAAATGGCCCAGATCTTCAAAACCAAAATTAGGGTGCGAGATGGTTCTAAATCAACCATCCAGTGATGGACTAGATTTGATGGACCCCATGACCAATTTTTATCCAAGAGACTGGAAGCATCTACATCGGTAAAAAAAAAAAAAATCCAAAGGAAAACCAAGTGTGGACTTTTGACTTATCATTGAGGACAAGAATCTAGTATTGATATAACCAGTGAGAGAGATCTTGCACACCCACTGTATTTCCATTGAACCTGGTGACCAAATATTTACCAACCAATGACAGAATTTCCTATCGAAAAATATCTTTTCCTAAGACCAATTTCACCTGGTCTTTCCTTAGTCTAATGCATGGCTTAGATGATTTTTTTAGAAGGACATGATCTCTACCATTGAAAACACCTACAAATGTTGGATAAAATACAGAGGGGGAGAATGAAGAGGGGAAAGGGGGAAGAGAGGGGGAAACATGAGATACCTTCAAAAAAATTTATGGGGGATTAAAGGTGGGACAAGCACCCTAAGCACCATCATCAACATCGATACCTTCACCTCCAGGAACAAGACCCTTTAATTCCTCCACACCATGCGATCAGAATGAAGAATCCCAAGGGAGAGGGGATAAAAATTCCTCTTGGGATCAAAAGGATGAATGGAAGTACAAGCTATCTCCGTAGTGCACATCCTCTAGCTATGTGGAAAAATGATAGTTGAGAAGGATCCAACCATCAATCCTTCTAGATAATAGATACCACCTAACACTAAGGAGAAAAATGCTAGTTGAGAAGAAAAGTATAGGAAGCAAGAAGAAATGGGGATCAAGGAGTTAAACATTGGGTACAGAGAGTTAAGATCTCACTTGTGCGAGTGAAAATATCCTCTCGAGACTGTAGGAACTTAATCCATGACATTAGAATGGAAAAAAAACCCTCATAGAACTATAGACCCCCCATCGAGATTCATTGTTAGATCAAAGTTACCAACTTGTACTAATAAGTATTCTTCTGAAACTTATTTTCAAAACAAAAAAATCAAATAATTCATGTGGCTAGAAGGTAGATATTAAGGAGATAAAATCACATATGGTTTCGTATCGGAAATATAAAAATAATCATAAAATCTTAGTATTAGATCCTATATTTTGAGGGTAACAATCATCTAGGTATGTGAAATAGATAGTAAATGGTGGCTCATCAATAGGTAAGATGATGGTCCATCCATATTCTAAATTTTTCTTGTGACTACTCTTCTTATTGTTCATATTCTTAGCATGTAGCATGTTCTTCATTTTCACGCTCATTATATGTTATAATTTGGATTCTATTATTATATCACAATATAATTTAAATATCTTTATATTCAACTCTTTCCTTTTTTTAATGCTTAAAATTTTAAGAAAATTAAAAAAATATTGTTTTCAATTAAAACATTAGAGTTCACAAAACATCCAAATGATTCATTCTTAATTTTGGCACTACAAGGAGAACACCTACTTGTGGATGTTTTTACAGAACCTCCTCGAACAATTTATCCCTTATTTCTTTATAGTAGAGGTTGTTAGCTGAGGCAAGTGGCCAGAGGTTTTTTTCAAGTTTGTTAGCTGAGGGAGGCGGTCAGAGGTTTTTGTAGAGATTTATTTTCAGTGTTCCTTTAAGGTATATACGCATAGGTTCATCCATGAACAATAACACACTGGTGCATCCATGTTCCAATAACACCACCATACTTTATAATAAAATTACATGCATCGAATAAATCACACCGGTGTCATTGAACATTAGGCACCAATGTGCCTAGGTGTTGTGAGGCGCACCGCAGTAGGGTGAATAAAAAAATTACCAAACTTGTTTTACATTGTTACAGTGCATCCAAACTCTCAATCAAGAACCAATTCTCACTTGTATTCCTAATACATGTTGTTTCTACTGGTCTACATTGACTTAGATAGCTCCATCAGTGGAGCCCACGCATTTCCAAATTTTGGAAATTACCACGAATTTTCATTTCATCTCAATAGTGCAACCACATCTCCTTGGAACATAAGAGACCAAGTAAATTATTTATTACCTTCCTATTTTCATTTTAATCATCCAATCAAAATTACAATTTAGCTTGAGATTTTGCATTTTTTCCAATTTGTTTTCAATTTCGCATGATGTGCCTAAATGGTTTGACTCATCCTGAATTGGTGCATATTGTGTTAAATTCATAGTGAGAACCGTCACTAGTGCATATTATATATGTCTGCACTGATTCCATTCAATCAAGTGCACCGCAATAAATTATTAAAAAACAAAGTGGTGTGTCCTTCAGAATGCCCTAACAACAACGCATAATGGGTTTCTACCCACACTGTAGTTTACCTAGGGAGGTACTATGTGATACCTAGGGAGGTACTCAATGGAAATGTGGTTATGTATTATTAGTGGGATGTTCCCAATGAGAATGTGGTTATGTATTATTAGTGGATACCATTCAATGTAAGGTGGACTAGGTGCACTATAGTATTAATTAAGGCCCGTTGTGGTATTTAGATATATCAATATGAATATAATAAATGTGAGAAGGATTTCTAGAAATAGTCAAAACCATTGAGGTAGGGTAACACCATATATTATCCCTTATGGAAGGAATTCACCCCTCAAACAATACTTGTTTGTTACAATCACAATATACTTCACTATTCTTATTACATTTCTCATTACTTCCTTATATAATACTCTCTAAGAACATTCTAGAGAAGTAACCTTCATGAAAATTTTCTCTCATTTCTTATGTCCATATTGATATATCTAACTACCATAGTGGGCCTTAATTAATACCATAGTGCAACTATTCCACCTTACATTGAATGTCATTCATTAATAATATATAGCCAAATTCTCATTGGGTACCTCCTATTAATAATACGTAACCAAATTCTCATTGGGTACCTCCCTAGGTATCACATATTACCTGCTTAGGTATACTGCATACACCCATGCATTTCACTTCATTAAACACTTTGTTAGCTCAATGATATATAGAATTTAATCTATTTATGCACCAATTTTAACCAACCGTACCCTGGCATACCCTAAAACTAATTCCCCAACATATCAATGTTCAAACGCATCGTCGTACTTTATAAAAAAAATAAACACACTGAATAAATCACACCGGTGTCATTGAACATTACATACCATAGTGCTTCACTATCGTTAGGAACACCATGGTAGGGTAAATAAATAAAAAAGCACCAAACCAATTTTAATTCTTACAGTGCATCATGTGCTTTCAAAATCTCTAGCAAGCACCTCTTCTCAGCTTTCTTCCTAAGATGCCTTGTTTCAGGTGCTCTACACCAACTTGGATATAGCTCTGTTGGTGCACTAAACACATTTCCAATATTTTTAAATTACCATGAATTTTCATTTCCTCTCAGTGGTTCAACCATGCCTCCTTGGGATAGAAGAGACCAGCTAAATTATTTAGTACCTTCTTATTTGGATTTTCATCCAATCAAAATTAGAATTTAGCTTGAATTTTGGCATTTTTTCATTTTTTTTTCAATTTCGCACACTGCATTTGAATGGTTCAGATCTCCTTGAGGAAATTCATATTGTGTTAAATTCATAGTGAGAATCATCATCGATGCATCTCATATATGTCTACACTGGTGTCATTAAAGAAAGTGCACCACAATAAATAATTAAAAATAAATGTGGTGTGTCCTTCATAATGCCCTAAAACCAGCACACAATGGTATTCTACCTTTAGCGATACATTTCACTTCACTAAACAAATAACTAGATCAATGATATTTAAAATTTAACCCAACCATGCACCAATTTTAACCAACCACATCGGGGCATACCCGAAAAATAACACCCCAGCATGTCAATGTTCAAACCCGCAACCATACTTTATTAAAACAAATACACTCACCGAATAAATCGCACCAATGTCATTGAACATTACGCATCGGTACACTTCACTTAACTAATGACACTTCTAACATAGTGATTTATACAATTTACCATAGAGGTACAATCATTTTAATTTAATACACCGATGTTGTATAAATAAATCCATTGAAACATATATTTCCTGAATTATCATAGCGGGGAATCTCATTGGACACATCGTTCCCAGAGCTATATCCCTTTACAATGCACTGAGGTAAAACAATTTGGTGCTCCACTTTCATGAAGATATCGATGCATTAATAGTAACACATAGCAATTCTTCAGCTGTGATAATGAATTTTAACTTAGCGATGCCCATCAGTCCAACAAACGTACCACTGTCGTAAAGGCAACCTCACCAATAGACAACATGTCGGTTCTCTGGTAGACATGGTGCAACGATTATTTCATTTTAACAATGTTATGTACCTGATTATATCTACAAATATACTTTAGAAATAACCCTTAATCTCAAAATAAACCCACAATATCAACAAGAATAAACCAAACCATTCACCAAAATACTCAACAAAAGAATGCAAAAAAAACCCTTGAGGTAGGGTAACACCAAATATTAATCCTTAAGGAAGGATAACACTCCTCAAACACTGCTTTATACATTCACAATATTCGTCACTATGCTTTAATACATTTCTTACACTTCTTTATATATCTCTCTATATCTACTAGGAACCTTCTAGACAAACTTCTCACATTTATTACATCTAACTACCATAATGGGTCTTATTTAATAATATAGTGGACCTATTCCACCTTACATTGAATATACATAAAAACATCCCCATTCTATACCTCCCTAGGTACCCCATATTAACTCCTTAGGTATACTACATTCCATCCCCCTTCACATGTTTCATCCTCGAAACATGAGAAGAAACCATACAATATGATTGGCTAAGCAATGTAGCCAAATGATACCGAGTACTACCATCCATCTATCCTAATGGAAGACAAACAAGATGTCCAACTACTGCCTTGCCACCCTAATCTTGATTTGCATGTGCCTTTTTTTCCATGGGATTGTTTTGCTAGCTATATGTCTTCCTGTAGTTTCGGTATTCCTCCATGTACCTCTTGATAGGTTTCCTTTCTGGTGCCCTGCTGGTGCATAAATGTGTTGAATCTCATGCCCTTTCCTTGATGACTATTGTTTCTCTATATGATGTGGATGGCGATATACAACAACTGTAGGAATCTTTTCTTTTTTCTTCAAATCTGTAACACATTGTGCCTTTGAGTCATTAATGACCTCCTTGGCTTCATTATTGTGTCCTTCTTGTGTCTTTTCTTCATCTCCTTCAGTAGAATGTACCTATGATTCAACTTCAGACTCTACAATAACTTATTTTTTGGCCACCATGGGCCCATCTTTCTTACTAAGAGACACATCCTGCAAGGTTATTTTCTTCTTCTTGTACCAAAACTTCACAAACTTCTTTTGCACATTAATATTAATGGTACCCATTAAATCTATCCAAGGATATCCCAAAAATATATCCACTTCATCAATATACATAGCATACTAATTTGAATGCAACACATATTTGTCCATGGTTATCTTCAAATATTTAAAAATGTGAACATGTTCACCCTTAACCCATGTGCTTTCATCATTCTTTGTAGGAACTTTCAATCTATTAACCAACTAAACATTGATAAAATTATCAAAGAAACTATGTTTAATAGAAACAATGATATTTTCTTTATGAATACATCCATGAACCAATAATATAGAATTGTCACATGAAAATAAACCCTTACTTATTTATTTACTCTTGGAATGAGACCATTTTTCTAAAAATACGTTTTCAAATTCTTCATCAGAGAGTGCCATCATTTTGCTATAGTTAAACTAATTCCACCAAATAGTTGCATCACTTTGTAAACTCAAATTTATCATCACTTTCCAATTCTCTTTATTGAATTACTTCCTATGTTTTATGACTTCTTCAATACTGTGGCCATCAAGATTTCATGTAAAATACATCTTTCTATGAAAACCCCAAAAATAGATCTATATATTACTATGTGAACCGTGCAACTTTTTCCAGAAAAAAAACCTTGAAAAACTGTCAAATTTAAAATGCTAATAACTTCACTTCTCGGACTCCATTTCAATTGATTTGTTTTCTAAAATTGGGTATTTTTCTGATAGGAATTCAAATATCTAAGTTTTTTTGCAAAATTATTCTCATAAAGTTTCATATCTGGACCTGAAGTGTGCTTCCACCTTTTTCTTTTCTTTTTTTAAATCTACAAAATGACCCAAAAAATTCTTCCATTCTGTTAGTCCATAACCTTGTTTCTGACTGATTGGTGTCCTTAGTCCCTGTTATACCCATTTTCCATGATTTTTTGTTAAGCTTTGTTTTTCCCTCTTGGCTTCGAAGCTTATTTTTCAATATTTTATGCACATTTTAAATGATTTTGAGGTTTTTAAAGATTGGGATTTGATATGAAAATTTTCTTTCACATCACTTGTCCTTTCCTCATTTGAATTTTCAAATTTTGTCAAAATGGAAAGGGCACTAAAAGAATAGTGTTATTCTTGCAGCGTCGAGAGTAATGATAGTTATGCATGCAACACCTTACCCAAATCGTGTTCCAACTTTCAAAATCCTTCCCAGCAGATCTGCATACGTTTTATGATTTATATCAGATTATATTCTTCAATGATGACACTCATTCAAAGAGATCAGGTTGTACTTGCTAGCCTAATATCAAATCACAGTTTCTTGATTATGATTCTCTATCTATGAATTCACAATTCATCTATTTTGGTATGCGTATTAGTTCATGCATGCTTTGCAGATGAAAGAATTCTTCTACAGCTCCCAAACTTTGACAACTTCCAAATACTAAAATGCATGAGATGACATGATTTTGGAAAACCTTTCAAATCATATTAACAAACATTTTGAGGAATGTTTGGAAATTAAGGGTTTGGTTATAGATTTTTGGGGTCAACAAACAAATAATTCATAAGAAGCTGGAGGAAATCACATTTCACATGAAAGCATAGATCATTCAAAAGAACACACTGTTGATCATGTAATACATTTCCTGTGGTTCAAGATATTGAAAACATTGAAGGAATATATAGTAGTGAAGTGCAGAGAAGAAATGAAGATTTCTTTAAATGTTGCTATCTTTTGATTCATGCAAAGCGACAAGAGTGGAGAGTGAAAATTATGACCAAGATCATAAAAGAAAGAAACAAAGGAAAATATATTACTTAGATCATTTTATAGCAGATGTGGTCATGGAAGAGTGTCAATTTCATCAACAAGTCATTTACCATTTTGATCTTGCACCACTGTCATCGAGTTTGGAAATTAGTATTTTTTTCTTTCTACCATAAAGAAATTATATCAAATGTTAACTTTGAGTATCCACTTAAATAATTGAAAGATTTGGTTCATGATATGGAGAATTTGTTGTATTGTACAAAGCATTTTGATAATAACAATGACATGGAATTCATTTCACCATATGTCTTTCAAAATATTGTTGTTGGTCCAGAAATGTTCTTGACTTCTCTTTCAAGGCATACTGGAAAAGTTATTGATCATAAGAGATAGATAAAGTTTCTTATTGAGTAATTTGTAAAACATTTTTGGCCCTTAAGGAAGCTCTTCCATGAAGCTTGCATGTTGGGAGTCAACTGGGATGATAACATATGGTCATGTGATGTGATTTTTTCTAAAAGTGGTATAAAATCAGAACTATCAATCCCCATGGATGTTGACTCTATGGCTGGGAAAGATAACATGCTGAAAAGGAGTGGGACTATTTCAAACATTTCAAGGTGTGGTTCGAGAGAACCAAAAGAGTGTTGTGTGTCAAGGAAGCATGACATTCAAACTTCTCATATCAAAATTTCTGAAAAATACGTCAAGTAGAGACTCAATTAAAGGAAGATTTTCCGGTCCCAAAAGAGGAACCTGAATATTCCAAGCACCTTCAAACTGAGAGTATAGTAGTTTCAAAGAATAAGGATAGTGTAAGAAAAAAAGGAAAACACAAAGAAAAGATCAAAAGAAGAAAGACAAAAATCAATACATGAATACTCAATTTTTTTCCCTATTCAGTCTTCATATTCAAGAGTAGTTTCTGAAACTATGGAGATGAATTATTTGAAACCAAAATAGGTTTTTGTTGGGAACTATCCTATTCATAAAAAACTCTCTCAATTGTTACACATCTATCATAGTTTAATAGATTCGGATATATCTTTGAGGCCTATTTTTCAGAGATTTAACAAGAAATAATTTCATGTTTTAGTCACTAATTTTGGGCAAGTTTGCAGAATAGTTGGAGATGAGTTTTTGGAAACAAAAAGATTTTTTTTTGGGGAATGGGACCCTTCACAAAAAATCTCTCTATATTTACACATCTATCACAGTTTGGGAGATATGAAGATATTTCTGGACCCTATTTTTCAGGAATTTTCCAGATTTATCTTCCAAAAAAATCTCATGGACAACAATTGACAAGCCACTTCATCAATTCGATTTGGATATCAGATCTGATCTTATCCTTGATTATTTGAAACAAGAAAATAAATATAGATGAGGATTTTTTCATATTCGTTTCTTTTGGATCTTGATAAATATGTATTATTTCTATATAAAAAGTGTAGAAGGAGAAGTTAGGGGTTGATTAGTTGGGAATTCAAGGACCTTTTTGTAAAAATACATTGTAAGACAGTTTATATTCCATATTGATACTAAATGGAAAAGTTATGTTGATGGTCATATGCTCTTTCATATCTTATTTTATTTCTTTTCTTACTTGAAGTCATTTATTCTGTTCCAATGCATTTGATTTCTTGATTTTAAGTAACACAGTGAAAAATTTGTTGTTTTTGTTTATTATCAAGATTGTCTTCAAGTACATGTTCTTGTTTCTCAGTGATATTTTGAAATAAAAAATCCATATGGAGTTGAAAAACTAGACACTCTCATATATTCCCTTCTTTATTTACATTATTTTATGATCTATTAAGGTGACTACCATTTACTAAATCAGTGGGATGTTTTCTTGCTTTTACATTTGAGTTATAGGTCTATTTGAATCCTTGAACCAAATTTCAACCATTTTATAAAAATCTATTTCAAAACCCTTTAAAAAATACCATTGCAATAACTTGATGATGCCCTAGCTTTCCCTCTCATAGTCAAGTGCAACTTTAGGGACTAACATATTTTGGCGTCGTTATCGAAGAGGGAGGAACGAAGAATTTATCCATGGGAGAACGACAATGATCAATTCTATATATTGATGGTGAACAAGAGTTGGACACTTTTTCTGACTGTATGATTCACCAAGTGACTCCATGAAGGAAGAATCCATTGGCAACTCCATTGATCTGAGATGTCAAAGGCCATGGAAGCCATTTTGGCTCGTAGGTTTTCTCCATTTGATTTCTCTGATATTCATGGTTTTCCAAATGTTGTGCCTACTATGCATGAATGGGGAGACTACCTTCCAAGTTTCAGAGGAGATGATCATGATCATCCTACACAACACTTTATTGATTTTCATCAATACATGGACCAGCTTGATATTCATCATGAAGATGTATTTCTGAAAATGTTTGTGTACTCCTTGGAAGGAGAGGCAAGACAATGATATTGATCACTTCCTGTTTTCAGTGTTTTATCATTAAATGATTTCCATGATGCTTTTGATTCATTTTGTAAGAGGATTTATCCTACCGAATGCCTCTTGAATGATTATTGTGAGTAATTTAAACCTCTTAGAAAAAAAATTCAGTAGGGTTTTAGTGATGAGATCAGTGAAGATATTTTGGAATGTTCTCATAATGCTCGAAGCAGTTTTGATGGCCCTTCGAATGGGTATCCTCATGAAGAATTTGCTACTAGAAATATTTGTGAAGGCTAGTATTTTAGTGAAGAAATTATTGAAGATTATATTGATGGTGAACAATTTTGTTTTATCATTACCAGTTGAAATCAATCAAAAGTCTCCATTCTATCATGATGAAGAAGATTTGATCATTCATGAAACTTTCTCTCATTCATATTTTCAAGGAGAAGTTTTTCAAGATGTTGTTGATGATAGTGTCATGGATAGTATGAAAACAAATTTATTGGATTGACATAATGAAATGTTTTGTTACAAAAGGCCAGGTTGTTCATTTGTGTTCTTTCTTTGAAGAGCATAATGAAACAAAATTTTGTGAATTTAAAAATTCAGGATTTTTTTATAGTCAACCTGTAAATGATGAATATGAAAATGGAGAAGAGTATAATTTCACATCAACATTCATTGACCTGTGCAATAGTGAGCCCATTTTTTATGAGTATGAATATGATGTTGGAGAAATAGATGAAGGAAATTAGCCTATCCACGATGTTGTTGTTCACTGTCATAAAACAAGTGATGTTCATGTGTTGTTTCAAGGAAATCAAGTGGATTATGGTCTCACAAATACAACAGAAATTGCATGGGAGCAGTTTGGGTTGTTTCATTAGCTGGAATTTTGTCATATTATATATGATCCAGTAGTCATCTACATGGAGTCAGTGTTTCCAAAGGTTCAAAATTTTTCATCATTTGGAATTAAAACAAATTGCAGTTGTAAGTATGGGCTGCCCATTCATTTTTTACTGCAAACATCTCAACTTTTCTACATTTTCTTATTTACTTGCAAGGAAGAAGACAATCTTGTCAGTCAAATGCTTTCATGGATACATTGGAAGTTTGATGTGACTTGATCAAGGAACTGATTGGTTAGTTGTGTAGGATTTGTACATAAATAAGTTTTATTTTTTAGCATGTTGGTTTCAATTTGAAGATCAATTTACAGTATGAGAGTAGTGTCAAGTTTTCAATATGTAATAATAAGGACTCCATAGCCCATTGGAAAGACTACTTGTAGTTTTATGGTTGTTATTTTTTGATTGAAAATAAAGGAATGGTTGGATAGCAAAATTATTAGAGTAAAAGTTGACGATGATGAGGGATGTGAAGGCATTGGTCAGCAAGCTCGTAAATCTTCACCATGAAACTTTAACCCCAGAAGGATTCAGTGTTAGTCCTCAACCTTTTTTTTTACTGATTAGGTGTCCTTAGTCCCTGTTATACCCATTTTCCATGATTTTTTGTTAAGCTTTGTTTATCCCTCTTGGCTTGGAAGCTTATTTTTCAATATTTTATGCACATTTTAAATGATTTTTAGGTTTTTAAGGATTACGATTTGATATGAAAATTTTCTTTCACATCACCTGTCCTTTCCTCGTTTGAATTTTCAATTTTTTTCAAAATGGAAAGGGCACTACAAAAATAGTGTTATTCTTGTAGCGTCGGGAGTAATGATAGTTCTGCATGTGCCACCTTACCTAGATCATGTTCTAACGTTCAAAATCATTCCCATGAGATATACATACCTTTTATGATTTATATCAGGCTATATTCTTCAATGATGACACTCATTCAAATGGATCGGGTTGTACTTGCTAGCCTGATATCAAATCATCGTTTCCTGATTATGATTCTCTATGTATGAAGTCACAATTGATCTATTTTGGTATGTGTATCAGTTCATGCATGATTTGCAGATGAAAGAATTCTTCTACAACTCCTAGACTTTGAAACTTCCAAATACTAAAACGCAGGAGAGGACATGATTTTGGAAAACCTTTCAAATCATCTTAACAAATATTTTGAGGAATGTTTGGAAATTAAGGGTTTGGTTACAGATTTTTGGGGTCAAAAAACAGATCATTCATAAGAAGTTCCTGGAAATCACATTGAATATGAAAGAATAGATCATTCAAAAGAACACATTGTTGATCATGTGATATGTTGCCTATGGTTCAAGATATTCAAAACATTGAAGGAATATATAGTAGTGAAGTGCAGAGAAGAAATCAATATTTCTTTGAATGTTGCTATCTTTTGATTCATGCAAAGCGACAAGAGTGGAAAGTGAAATTTATGACCAAGATCATAGAAGAAAGAAACAAAGGAAAATATATCACTTAGATAATTTAATATCATATGTGGTCATGGCAGAGTGTCAATTTCATCAACAAGTCATGTACCATTTTGATCTTGCACCACTGTCATTGAGTTTGGAAATTAGTATTTTTTTCTTTCTACCATAAAGAAATTATATCAAATGTTAAATTTGAGCATCTACTTAAATAATTGAAAGGGTTGATACACGATATGGAGAATTTGTTGGATTGTACAAAGAATTTTGACAATAACAATGACATGGAATGCATTTCACCATCTGTCGTTCAAAATATTGTTGTTTGTCCAGAAATGTTCTTGACTTCTCTTTCAAGGCATACTGGAAAAGTTATTGATCATAAGATATGGAGAAAGTTTCCTATTGAGGACTCTTTAAAACATTTTTGTCCCTTGACTAAGCTCTTCCATGAAGCTTGCATGTTGGGATTCAACTGGGATGATACCATATGGTCATGTGATGTGATTTTTTCTAAAAGTGGTATGAAATCAGAACTATCAATCCCCATGGATGTTGACTCGGTGGTTGGGAAAGATAACACACTTCAAAGGAGTAGGCCTATTTCAAACATTTCAGGGTGTGGTTCGAGAGAACCAGAAGAGTGTTGTGTGTCAAAGAAGCATGACATTCAAACTTCTCATATCAAAATTTCTGAAAAATATGTTAAGTAGAGATTCAATTAAAGGAAGATTTTCTGGTCCCAAAAGAGGAAACTGAATATTCCAAGCACCTTCAAACCGAGAGTAAACCATTTGCAAAGAATAAGTCCAATGTAAGCAAAAAAGGAAAACACAAAGAAAATATCAAAAGAAGAAAGACAAAAATCAATACAAGAATACTCTGTGTTTTTTCCCAATTCAATCTTCATATTCAAGAGTCGTTTATGAAGCAATGGAGATGAATTATTTGAAACCAAAAGAGGTTATTTTGGGTAACTATCCACTTCAAAAACACCTCTCTTGATTTTTACACAAATATCACAGTTTAGGAGGTTCAGATATATCTTTGAGGCCTATTTTTCAAAGATTTCACAATAAATAATTTATTGTTTTAGTCACTAATTTTGGGCAAGGTTGTAGAACAGTTGGAGATGAATTTTTGGAAACCAAAAGAAGTTTTTTTGGGGAATGGGCCCCTTCAAAAAAAAATCTCTCGGGTTTTACATAGATATCACAGTTTGGGAGATAGGAAGATATTTCTGGACCTTATGTTTCAGGAATTTGTCAGATTTATCTTCCAAAAAACTCTCATGGACAACAGTTGACAAGCCAATTCATCAATTTAACTTGGATATCATATATGATATTCTCCTTTATTATTTGAAAAAAGAAACTAAATATAGATTAGGATTTTTTTAGATCCATTTCTTTTGGATATTGATAAATATGTATTCTTTCTATATAAACATTGTAGAAGGAGAAGTTAGGGATTGATTAGTTGGGCATTCAAGGACCTTTTTGTAAAAATCCACCATAAGACAGTTTATATTCCATATTGATACTAAATGGAAAATGCATGTTGATGGTCAGATCCTCTTTCATATATTATTCTATTTATTTTCTTACTTGAAGTCATTTATTCTGTTGCAATGCATTTGATTTCTTGATTTTAAGTAACACAATGAAAACTTTGTTGTTTTTGCTTATTATCAAGATTGTCTTCAAGTACATGTTCTTATTTCTCAATTTTATTTTGAAATAAGAAATCCATATGGAGTTGAAAAACTAGATACTCTCATATATTCCCTTCTTTATTTACATTATTTTCTGATCTATTAAGGTGACTACCATTTACTAAATCAGTGGGATGTTTTCTTTATTTTACATTTGAGTTATATGTCTATTTGAATCCTTAAACCAGCTTTCAACCATTTTCTAAAAATATATTTCAAAACCCTCTAAAAAATACCATTGCAATAACCTAATGATGCCCTAGCTTTCCCTCTCACAGTCAAGTGCAACTTTAGGGACTAACACCTTCTTTGGCCAAGGAAAGTGCTCTGATACCAATTGTTAAGAGCCAAAGATGTTAAACCCTAAATAGTGTCACACTACCCATTAATTGGGGCATACTAAATTAGTATTTTTATTTTATTTATGTCATCTTGGGTCCATTAGTTTTAATTGTACCTCCTAGTCTCCTATATATACCAAGGAGACATTTTCATTTGGAATCATCTTGTATTTGTGAATTCATATGATGTATAAGGAGGTTTCCCCCTCGAAGAGGATTATTATCTAAATTTATCTATTTTTCAAGGTGTTGAGTACTTATTCTGAGGTTTTTATGGTATTTTTATATTTGTTTCCTAACATTTGGTATCATAGCTCAAGGTCTTGGGGTTTCACTGTTGCATCTAAGACACCTTCAGATTTTCTCTATAACTTGTTTTCTATGATGTTTCAGAAGGAACTCCTAGAGGGATATTTAGTAGAGGGATCAAAGTACTTGTGGTTAAAATATCAACTTCTGGGGATTTATAAGTTTGAATATATTACATGTGGAAGATTGGGTACCTAAATCATCCTAAATTCATTCATCGCTAAATTTTCTCTATAAATTATTTTTTGTGATGCTTCAAACCCTGAAACTTGGAGGATATTCAAAATAATTATCAAGGTGTTCCAAGTAAAATAATGATATCTTCTTCATTGAGTATCCAAATTAAGTGAGACTAGTTTAATTGGATAGTGCACAATCTGTAGTATTTATGGTCCAATTTTCATAATAAGATACCACATATTGTGCGCTTGGAACAATTTACAAGTACACTCTCCTGGAAAGGCCAAAAATCAACAAGGTATGGGTAAGTCATCACAACTTCCACTTGGAACATCCAATTTTGATCATACATGTGGCATTGTAGAGAGAACATATCATAAAACTACATAATGTAATTTCAGACCTAGAAGGGCCGAAATTGTAAAGATACAATAGAAGAAATGTCGACTAGCAGAACAACCTCCAAATCAGGGTTTAAAAGGTGTATTTTATTTTGGAAATTTGCATACTATTTGACTAGAATAACCAATTGGGGTGATTAAAAAAGTAGAATAAAGTGGGATAAAAGAAGTATGAGTTAAATTTGAGAGAAACGTAGGGCATTTGTTAAGGTACAGACATGTTCCTACGTCTCTAAACGTAGGATTTTTCGTTACTGGTTAGCGCTACAAGTCGGGGACAATGTGGTTCTTCCACGTACCTAGAGTATATTGGAAGGACCCTTTAGAATGGTTGCACATTAGACAACACTACTACAGATTTGAGCTCCCACATATCTAGCATATATCGAGAGACCATGTATAATCTTGAGACTTACCAAGTAAACCTTTTGGTCGTCTTGTTTCTATAGTACACCGAGAACAACACTCAGGGAGATCACTCTCTAGTACATGGGTAGTCGGATAGTAAAACTAAGGGAATGGTCAAGCCTCCTTAGTTAGTTCCCTAAGATATTGGGTTGAGTACTATTGTTGGACTATGAACATATATCAAAGAGATATATCACCTGACACTCCCTTGTCTGTTAGGACCTCTACCTAAGAAAATTAGGAATTTCTACCTTGCAATGATACTGATCCAGATTTTATGAGCAGAACGAAATGAATACAGATTATTAATAGGTGCTTAACACAAAAATAACAGAGATACAGTAAAACTG
>JASDQU010227764.1:0-17296 GCA_032191745.1 Picea mariana | reverse complement strand
TGATGATTTTTTCTTTCACTGTTCATATGCTGTACATTGTTGATGACCACATGAAGAAAGATTAATAATGGTTTAATAAGTATAAAATTGTTTAAGCTTATACACAACTAATTCACCCCCCCCTCTCAGTTGTTTTAGTATTTCCAACAAGTCCACCTATCAATTTGTATATGGCAGAACTATGGGTGCTACTTGTAGGACACAGAACAATAGAGGGACAATTTAAAGAAAGGGGAAGCGCTCATTGAAAACGTGTGAATCCGCCAAGCCGCGCAACAAGGCATTTTCGAAAAAAAAATGAACAAGTAACCAGGAAGATAAACTATAGGGAATAAAAGAGTGGGAAAATAGAAAGGCAGAGGGCAGTTATCGTAAGCGCAAATTGGTTTCAAAGGAGCCCCATTGTTGCAAAACCATCATTTTCTACTAATTGTCAGCAAATGCATTGTTGAAGATTAGATTTTATTACAACCTGTGCATGTAAGTATGTTCTTAATACATTCTTCCATGACTGTAACATATTAACTTAACTATTAAACTTCATTTTGTACTAATTTCCAGCAAATGCTTTGTTGAAGATTAGATTTTATTGGAACATGTGGGTGTAACTGTGTTCTTGATACATTCTTCTATGAATGTAACATATTAACTTAAGTATTAAACTTCTTGCATTATGGGTTGTTAGCATTAAAACTTAATAACTGCATGTCTAGAAACAAGAATGACGATTATGTTGCAAGATTGTACATTGGTATTGCTATGTTCTATCTGCATTACGAATATAATTGAACATTTGTTTGAAACTGTGTGTAATCCATTTTTTGTTTGCATAAAAGGATGGTGGATTGACATAGTACATTGTCATATAATTGTTACATGTTCCATATTAGAAAAAATAACCTAAGTAAACACAATAGCCAAGAACTACGAGAGCACTGAACCATGCCAATGAGAACAGGCGTTAAATCTAGAAAAGAAGTAGAAACGAAGACTCCAAGGAATTTTTTTTAATAGCAAATCCATTTAAAAAATTAAGAAAAACACTGAGTATTGTACATCTATCCTTAAAAATTGGACCCAGTTCTTGGGGCCAAAACATTGAATGTATCTGCCACAAACATAGGCACGAGATCCACAGTATGCAGGATCCTTGCAGTTTTCTCCTCGATGAATCATCCTGTGGTGAAATTGATAGTTTTCAGAAGCTTCCTATGATGTAGAAGACAAAAAACATTGCAGGGAAAATGGAATAGCCCTGAACTGAAACCGCCTCTGCATAGTTGCAAAAAATTCAGGGACACAGGTTGCACGTGCAATTTCAAAGGCCCAAATTAGTCCATTCTGGGTGGAAGGATATGACTAGTAGAAAAATGCTTTGCAACAGTGAGAGTTCTAGACTCGATTCCCGAAGATGTTAATTGTATATCCAGAGAACAGGACAATAGTCCTGCAAGTGAATAATTTTTTGGCTTGAAATATATCTCTGGGAGCATCAACATATCATTTCTTTACAGTGAAACTCTTACGTCCATAATGAACTAATTTGGAGCTATGGAATTCCTACTTTCACGCTGCAAAATGGCTATTGTGTTCAACGTCGATTTCTTTTCTGAAACTCCTTTTGGTGTTGTCAGGACTGCCATCACTGATCCGAGAAGTTCTGCCCATTATGGTTGATTTCAATTTGGGTGCAGGAGTGGGAAGATTCTATACATTTCCATCATCCATTGTCGTATCATCGGCCATCAGATCATCTTCTTCCAGCTCAGAATCCATGACATCAACCTCTGCGCCAGCCATGAATGCAACTGGGTAGGTTCTCTGAGCAGGNGGCTTCAAATATATCTCTCTGTGTACCAAGGGACCATCTCCTTTTTTTCTCCTGGGCGGAGGGAGATGGGTAGTAAGAATATGCCTTGGAATAGTGGAACCTCTGGCCATTATGCCCGAATGTGTTTACTGTATCTGGACAGAACTACTGCCACAAGTTAACGATAATTTTTGTTTTCTCGAGACGATGTTTGAAATGAAAATCGGGGAGGGATAATATAACCCTCCACAAATTATGGTTTAATACGTATCAATGGAATATCTCCTCGATCCTTTCCCTAATCAATGAAAATCTTCAGGGTTCATGTGGAATGAGTTGTCACCATTACAACTCACTAATTGCATAATTAGAAAAAAGTGAGAAGGTCACGGTGATGACGAAGAGAGATTAAGAATTAGAAATTTCTTAACGGCACCAATCCGCTGGTGCACAAAAATAGATTGCATCATGTTTGAAATGAATACTTGGAAAGGATAACATACTTCTGCGCAAATCTTAGTTGAATTCGTCGTAATGAAAAATCTTCTCCGGATTTACGGACATTAATGACAATGTAACGGTTCCTGTAGGATGAACTACTAGCATTAAATCTTAATTATTGCATATTTGGAAACAAGTATGAAGGCAACGGTGATGGAAAATTGCGACGAAGCATTGTACATTTCGTGCACCCGCCAACCCGCAAAACCGATTCCAAGAAATACCTAAGTATGGAAAGAGGTCGGGCGGGTTACAAAAGAAAAAGGGCAGAAGATATACCCAGGAGACGTGAAGGGTCGATGGTCATATTGCATCTTAGTGACAGATATCGACCGTCAATTTGTATGTCGCAGAATTTTGGTTGTTTTTTGTGCGTAGGGAAACAACGGAAGCGCAATGGCGAGAGGGAAATTTGTATATTGCTGAACTTTGGGTTCTCTATATAAAAGAATGAGACATTGGGAAAAAGGACCAAGTAAACAAAAAGCGAAAGCATATGAGATGAAGGGGGGTTTGTTTTCTAATTTGTAAATCGCGGAAGTCCGGGTGCTAGTTGCACATGAAGGAACAATGGAAACGCAATGTTAAACCTGCCTATGCAAGAACCCACGATTCAAAAAGGGAAAGCAGTGAGAAAAAAGAAACTAGAAATTTTCTGAATAATGAGTAATACACATTAAATACGTACTATAAAGTATGAATATGAGATGTTATAGAGAATGTAAGGATCCCCCATTCCATACTTAACCACTTTTTTTATCGCGGGTTCTCGGACTGGCGAGCTCTAAATTGGGCATCCATTGTTCTATAGCCTACAAATAGCATCCAGAATTTCGTGATATACAAATTGGCCAGCGGACTTGCGGGCTAGCTTGGTCAACATTGCACTCCTTTTGTTTTGTGTCATACAAACAATACTTGGAGTTCTGCGATATACAAATTGACAGACAGACTCTAGGGCTGGCGATCTCGAGAGTGTGATTGTTTACGGATTCCAATCCCTATTAAGTATTTAACATTATCTAAAAACATTATTTTGAATACTAAATTATTAATATTAAATATTGATATTGTACAATTTAATTAGACAAGGAGGTTTGTACAATATGAAATGGGGAACCCGTCGATCGATCGGGTTGGTGATATAAAAGTAAGTGAAATCTGAATACATGAATCCGCCAACTTCCTTACCAAGAAATTTTTCGAAAAAAATGAGTAATACATAACATCTACTTTTAGAACGTACGAACATGAGATTTTATAGAGAATGTACTGTTCCCGCATTCCATACTTAATCCAATCTTTGGATCATGGGTTCTCACGCTGGCGGGCTCAAAACTGGGCCTCTATTGTTTCGTGACCTATAAATAACACCCAAGAGTTCCGCGATATACAAATTGACAAGCTGAATCTCCCCCTAGCTCACTCAACATTGCATTTCTATTGTTCTTTGTCGTTCAAACATCACTTGGAGTTCCTCCATATAAAAATTCACAGATGGACTCCATGGTTGGCAGGCTCAACCTTGCGATTATTTACGGATGGTGATCCCCTTCAACTATCTAACACTACCTAAAAGCATTATTTTAAATACTAAAGTGTTAATATTAAATATTCATATTGTACAATTTAATTACATAAAATTATAAAAGTATGTGAAATATCTTATTTCAAAGAAAAACCCGCGTATTTGGAAAGTTGCGTTCCAAAATTTTTGTATAATATGAAATGGGCAAGAGTTCGGTCAGTTTGCTGATATAAAAATGGGTGGAAATATGAACATGTGTATCTGTCAAGTTCCGCACCTAGAACATTTCGCAAGAAATGAGTTACACATACCAAATATGTACTTTTATAAAGTATGGGCATGAGATTTTATAGAGCATGTACGCAGCCCTCATTCTTGGGTTCTCGGGCTGGCGGGCTCTTAGGCTGACGGGTTTTCAGGCTGGCGGGCTCAAAATTGGGCCTCTATTGTTCCGTGCCCTACAAATAGCACCCAAAGTTCCTCGATATACAAATTCACAAGCGGACTTGCGGACTATTTTAATTTTAAGGGCCTCGTGTGGATGTATTAGCACAATTGGACTTGGGCCAGTTTATATTCGTTTCTTACAATATCAAATGGAGAAGTGGTCGGTCGAGCTGGTGATATAAAAGTAATTGAAATATGAATTCGTGAATCCCCCAACTTCCATAGCTAGAAGTTTTTCGAAAAATGAGTAATACATACTAAGTATGTACTCTTATAAGGTATGGACATGAGGTTTCTATAGATCTTGCATGGATCCCACATTCCATACTTGGCCACTTTTTCGATCGCGGGTTCTCGGTCTGGCGGGCTCAAAGCTGGGCCTCTATTGGTCTATATCCTACAAATAGCACCCGGAGTCTCGCGATATACAAATTGACAGGCAAACTTGCGGACTGGCTCGCTCAACATTGCAGTTCTATTGTTTTGTGTCTTCTGAACAACATTCAGAGGAAACGAGTAATACATAATAAATATGTACTTATAAAAACTATGGACATGAGATTTTATAGAGCATGTATGGATGCTTCATTCCATACTTAGCCACTATTTCGATCACGGGTTCTCGGGCTGGCGGGTTCAAAATTGGGCCTCTATTGTTCCTTGCCCTACAAATAGCACCCACATTTCTGCAAATTTCTGCAATATACAAATTGACAAGCGGACTTACGAGCTATTTGAATTTTAAGGGCCTCGTGTTGATGTGATAACACAATTGGACTTGGGCCAATTTATATTAATTTATTACAATATCAAACGGGGAAGCAGTCGGTCGGGTTGGTGATATAAAAGTAAGTGAAATATGAAGTTATGAATCCGCCAACTTTCGCGCCTACAAGTTTTCTGAAAAGCGAGTAATATATACTAAGTATGTACTCTCATAAAGTATGGACATGAAATTTTTATAGATCATGTACGGATCCCGCATTCCATACTTGGCCACTTTTTGGATCGCGGGTTCTTCGGCTAGGGGGCTGAAAATTGGTCCTCTATTGTTCTGCGCCCTACAAATAACACCCACAATTCTGAAATATACAAATTGACAAGCAGACCTGTGGGCTAGTTGGCTCAATATTGCACTTCTGTTGTTTCGTGTCCTCTAAAAAGCACTCGGAGTTCCGCGTTATACAAATTTACAGATGGAATCCAGAGTTGACAGGTTCAAGATTGCCATTGTTTACAGATGGTAATCCCTATCAACTATCTAACATGATCTAAAAACATTATTTTCAACACTAAATTATTAATATTAAATATTGATATTACAAAATTTAATTAGACAAGAAAGTTTGTACAATTATTTCGGGCTAGTAATATAAAAGTAAGTGGAAATCTGAACACGTGCATCTGCCAACTTCCACACCTAGAAATTTTCCGACAAACGAGAAATACATAGTAAACATGTACTTTTATAAAGTATGGACATGAGATTTTATAGAGCATGCACAGATCCTTCATTCCATACTTAGCCACTTTTTGGATCATGGGTTCTCGACCTGGCGGGCTCAAAATTGAGCCTCTATTGTTCTGTGTCCTACAAATAGCACCTAGACTTCCGCGATATACAAATTGACAGGTGGACTTGTGGGCTCTCTGGGTCAACATTTCACTTCTATTGTCACGTGTCCTCCAAACAACACTCAGAGTTCCACGACATACAAATTGATAGAAACTCTAGGACTGGTGAGCTCAAGATTGTGATTGTTTACGGATGGTCATCCTATCTAACATTATCTAAAAAAATTATTTTCAAATACTAAATTATTAATATTAAATATTGATATTGTACAATTGAATTACACAAAATTATCAAAGGATGTTAAATCAATTATTTAAAAAAAAAAGAAGGAAACAAAAGAAAGTTTTTTAAAATTCTATCACTGCAAGCATAACAAACCCCAATTTGAATTTTAAGGGCCTCTTGTTGATATGATAACACAACTGCACTTCGCATAGTATATATTTGTTGATTTCAAATTATTCCAGGAGATTAATTTTACCAAGTTTATCGATTAAAAAAAAATGCTAAAACAATGACCAATTTGAATTTTAAGGGCCTCTTGTTGATATGATAACACAATTGCACTTCACACAGTATATATTCATTGCTTTCAAATTATTCCAGGAGATTAATTTTACCAAGTTCATCGATCAAGGAAAACTGCTAAAACAAGCCACATACTACATTTCTATCACAACGCCATCGAAATTATTAGGCGGATTTGTGGGCTAGCTGGCTAAAAAATTCAATTCTATTATTTTGTGTCCTCCAAACAACAGTCGGAGTTCTACGATATACAAATTAAGAGACAAAGAACACAACCAAAAACCAACTAAACTTCAAACAGGTCGCAAGCAAGTTCCCACAAGGCTCCATAGAGTAGGATGCATCCACCTTTGTACCAAATAACTTGATATACAAAGAAAAGACGTCACCGCATTTGTTTTATCTTGCATCTGGTATATGTTCCTAGTAGAAAATAACCAGAGCCATGGGATATATGGGGTTTGCTTCCATGCTTCCCATTTTTTGGTCCAAACAATCTTATGCGCGTGCAATCCCAACTAGCCGAGTTCGACAAACATTCATGTGGATGTTGAAGAAATATTACAGAGACACATGAGGTATTTTTGTTTCCTGACAAAGTTTGATATATATATATTTTCCCTTCTTCAGTTGATATGAAAAATTGCATTGTCCTCATTTAAGTTGAATTTGCTGTGTATCCGAAGGTCTCGCAACATGTAGACATTGCTTGCCTTTTTCTATAGATGTGTTTCATACGACAACTCTGCCAACTTAGGAAGCACATTTTCTAACAGAGGTTGCCTAATCGTACAATGCACGGTTGTGTTGCCCACGGTTCGGATGACAACATTGACGCAATGTCCATATATATATGGACATTTTTCATTGCATCACAGACAATCAATCGTATCATCACTTATAAAAGCAGAGGAAGAAGCAAGAGAGTTGCATTTTGCACATACAGGTTCAAAGGGGGTCAAGTACACATTGGCTGCAACTAAAACACCTTCAACCTGGGAACGCAAACATAGGAATTAATACATTGAACAATATAATACACAACTGCACTCCCCCTCCCCTTAAAAAAATAAAAATAAAATAAAACAGGCCGCAGAAATTTGTTCAAGGCTATTTCTATAAGCAACGTGAGGATGATTTTGTGGATGTATATGCACAATAGTTGTAGAGCTAGCTATTTTCTTCAGAGCATGTACTATATCTGCTCGCAAATTTGTTATAAACGTTGTCTGGGTTTTCCAAAAGATCCTTTCTCTAACATCCCTTTAATTTGTTATATTTTTGAAGAGAATGATCAGATCTGGACCAGGGGTCAAAATTTTGCTCAAAAATAAAAGTTCTCGGAAATGCCTCAAAACAAATGGGTGCATAGCACTCATCGTCACGAACCCAATGCAACTCATTTGGGTTCAAACGGACGTCGGATGAGTGAGATATCACGATCTGTTCGAATCATCAAACAGGTAAAAAAAAATGTGTTGACTGTATAGTCCATACAGTCCGTACGGATGCTGACGTGGCAGAGGCCGTACGATGTTGTGGCATGTCCATACGCTGAGGTGGCAGTTGATGATGTGTTAATGCTGAGTTGGCAGTTGGGTGAATCACGATGAGACAAGTGGTGTCTTTTTGTCTAATGGTTTGGTGTCACGTGCCCCAAGCATGGGCTGCCACGTGGCACCCCGTTTTTTGGTAATGGTTGGTTGTTAAAAAATATTATGGAGTCTGTGGGGATTGAACCCCAGACTTCCTCCACCATGCAAAGCCTTTGCAAAGTCCGCCCTGCCAACGCAACACACTATGTTCCTTGTTATATGAACAGTTTCAAATTTATTTAAGTTTGATTTGTTTTATGGTTGGCACGGGGGTCCGGGCTAGGGCTTAGCCCCAGCCCCCGATCGCACACTTATTACCATATGACCCGACTCTACACGGTTACATGGTTTTGCATGCATTTTTTTAAACGGTTATCCAAACCATTCGCCTTGACACTTGGCGCTTAACCGTTGGTTTTAAAATTTAGCCCTTTTTGTATGAGCGTGAGGTCACATGGTGACCCATATGCCCACGGTCTTGGCAGTTAGGGGCTAGGCGCGCCCTAACCATCCTACAGTTTGCCCATTTTTCGGTTATGCGCTCGGTGCTAGGTTTTAGCATGAGATTGAGCGCGTAAGCTAGGTTGGACATACAGAGGTGCATTTTGGCGAACCAAAGACAACAAACTTGAAGGAGGAAAATGGCAGGAGGCCTATCTTCTTCATTTTTTGGCCAAATGAGGTGTCGAAAAATCCCAGCTAGGGATTTTTGGATGTTCTGAATCCATTGGCACTATTTTCAAAGCCATTTGAAGACTTCTTTTGCAGGTTTTTTACCATTGAAGTTTGAGAGAGCTCCAGGAAGCTTGAAGCCCTCATTGATTGAGGCCATGCTCAGATGAGCACACGTCTATTTTCTGTGACTGAATAGTCATTTTTGGATAATTGTTATGCTCTGAACACATTGGGATAGGTTTCAGAGGAATTTGAGTACTTTTACAGATGTTTTTGCTACAAGGAAGCTCATGGAAGCTCAAGGCAACATGTAGAAGAGGTCATGCCCAGATGAGCCATGGTCTGTTTTCAGAGTTCTATTAGTCATTTTTGGGGTTTTTATGTATTCTGAACCCAATGGTATAGTCATTATTTCCATTGGAGTTGAGTAGCAGCTTGTAAAATAATTTTTGACAAACTAATCCCAAAGAGCCAAGTCCATTGATGGAGGCTCAAGGAGATGTAGCCCAGAGAGGGGTGAACTCCTTTATCATGTTGTTCTTGTTGTGAGTGTTTGCTCGTTATTATTTGCTGCAAGTTATTTTTCTGTTGTATTTATGAAAACAACATATTTAATCTTAGAAAGACCTCACACATAATCATTTAAAAGAATCATGAACTTGACACATAATTTATCTTGCATAATTAAGACATTGAGCAAGGTCCTATAAAGTTTATTTTAATGAAATAGAGGGTGCTTTCATAGCATAACAAGTCAGCCCCCTATTTTTAGATCAGGTGGTATCAGAGCATAGTTTTTTCTCATGTGATTGCCATTGATAGCTAGAGATTTAGCTATTGATATTATTGTGCAAGTTGTGTGTTTATGTTGATATCTTGCAAGGATGGAGGAAGCTTGAAACATTGATAGTTCTCATACATATTCATTATCCAAGTTCTTTGACAAAGAGATGTTGAAGGAGTTTGTAACCATGAGAGATATGGTGCAAGAGTTGTGGGAAGATAGGGAAGAGAGCACTACCCTTCAAGAGCAGTTGATGGCCATGAAGGAGGAGAAGCACCAACTTCTTGAAAAGTTGCATGAGATGGAGACTCAACTCCATGAGGCAAAGGAAACCCTTACCAAGTACATGCATGAACATGAGGTATGTAATGTTATCTTATCTCCAAATTCCTCTCAAGATGAATGCTTTGGTGTTTTTGAAAATCACACTAGAGGAATAGGGTCCAAGTTATTGTTAAAAATGGGCTATGAAGGTAGAGGGTTGGGAAAGTATGCACAAGGCATTGTTGAGCCTATTGTTGTTGAAGAGAGGCCCAAGTATTGTGGTCTTGGATATGAACAAAGAGATGGAGCAAATTCCAAAGTTGAGGAGATAAGAGAAAAAGTTCCAAGAACAACTTTTGTTGCAAGTTCAATCCCTCAAGCATGTAAAGATTGTGTTCAAGATGAATGAAAATGTATGAAACAAGAGAGTTGTGACAGCGATGAGGACAAGAACAGATTTGTTGGTCTTCAAAAGAGAGCTTGTAACTCTTCAAATTCACCTCCTCAAAGAGGCGATAAAGGTGAATGTTCAAGGTATAATTCTGCCTATCATTCAGTTGCTTTTGATTATGTTAAACATGATAAATTTGCATGTAAAAATGGAAAAAACCATACATGTACATATTGTGGTTTATATAACCATCATGTTTCAAAATGTTGGAAAAGATTGACCACTTTCAGGAAACTTTACAAGTAAAGACAACTTGAAAAGAGGATGCAAAAAATTTGTTCTCATTGTCAGAAGAGGGGTCATCTCATTGACCAATGTTGGACATTGCATCCAACCACTCATCCACATCACAAGAAGTAGATGGATGAAGAGTCTAGCAGGAATGGAAGAGGAGATTCCATCATCGATGTGTTTCAAGATGATTCACAAGAGGACGATTTTCAGCAAAAAAAATCACCATTGAGTTGCCTTGGTAAGAAATGGTTGGATTTCTTGAGCAAGTAAGGCTTGCATTTTCTGTTGTAGATGCATATTTCAGCCTTATGTATGCATTTATGTTAAGAGTATGACAAGTTGAGCAATTTATCACAACTTGTATGATGCAAGTTTGCATGTGAATGCAATTCGTTTGAAGGCATTCTTGTTTGTTGTACAACTTCGCCAGGAGGATGTAAAAGAGGGGTATGATGTTCACTTGTTACATCCATATATATTTTTCATATTCAGCTCTTATGTACCCACATGTTTCGGGTTTATGTACTTATGTTTGTACTTGAAGGAGAGTTGAAGAGCTATGCAAATACATGTGTTTTTTTGTGTGTGTAAACAGTGAACCTGGTGATAGTTCATCATGAATGACTCATGATTGTAACATGATTGTGTATCATGAATGTCGACTAGTCATTTTGGGGAGGTCGATATGTTTGAAATGAGTCTCGACTTGTGTCGATGTTATCTTGACGACTATGCTGTGTCGATCATGTTTTTTGACTTATGTTTAGTCGATGGTTTGTTGGCTTGTAAGTTGATTTTGAGTACACCAAGATGCAGGAAAACGCCATGTGCTTTGATGAAGTACAAGATGTGGCCGTTTGCTTGAAGAGAAAAAATACTTTGTTGGCATCATTTCCAGTCTTGTATAAATGTGTTTTCAAGATTGATGGTTTTCTTGGTTTGTGACAAGATGTCGCAGGGAAGTTTTTGCAGCCATTGAAGAGCGAATTGTTTTGACGCCAAAGAGTTCACAAGAGGGACTTGATTCTCAATGGGAAGACTAGCAGTCTTCCAGGCACAAAGAGAACAGTGGGTCAGCAGCAGTCAGAGAACAGTGGTTGAGGGACATAGCTAGTTGCAGTGCAAGGCATGTCAAGGTATCCAAGTGATTGTCAAAAAGACTTTTCAAGTAGAATCAGTTGATAGAACTTGGAAGCAGAAGAGTATTGAATCTTAGGCAGATAATCATAAGCTTTTTTGGGTCCAAAATCCTTTTAGTGGGAAGGTGTGATCAGAATCTGGACCAGGGGTCAAAATTTTGCTCAAAAATCAAAGTTCTCGGAATTACCTCAAAACAAATAGGTGTGTATCCCTCGTCGTCACGAACCCAACACAACTCATTTGGGTTCAAACGGACGTAGGATGAGTGAGATATCGCTATCTGTTCGAATCATCAAACAGACAAAAAAAATTGTGCTGACTCTACAGTCCGTACGGATGCTGACATGGCAGAGGCTGTACGATGACATGGCATGTCTATACATTGAGGTGGCATTTGATGATGTGTCAATTCTGAGTTGGCAGTTGGGTGAGTCACGATGAGACATGTGTCATCTTTTTGTCCAATGGTTTAGTGCCACGTGGCCCAGGCATGGGCTGCCACGTGGCACCTCGTTTTTTGGTAATGGTTGGTTGTTTAAAAATATTATGGAGTCTGTGGGGATCGAACCCCAGACCTCCTCCACCATGCAAAGCCTTTGCAAAGTCTTCCATGCCAACGCACCACGCTATGTTCCTTGTTATATGAACGAATTCAAATTTATTTAAGTTTGATTTGTTTTATGGTTGGTGCGGGGGTCCGGGCTGGGGCTTAGCCCCAGCCCCTGGTCACACAATTATTACCATATGACCCGACTCTACATGGTTACATGGTTGTGAACACATTTTTTTAAACGGTTATCCCAACCATTCACCTGGACACTTGGCGCTTAACCGTTGGTTTTAAAATTTAGCCCTTTTTGTATGAGCGCAAGGTCACATGGTGACCCATATGCCCATGGTCTTGGCGGTTAGGGGCTATTCGGGCCCTAACCGTCCTACAGTTCGCCCATTTTTCGGTTATGCACCCGGTGCTAGGTTTTAGCACGAGATTGAGCGCGTGAGCTAGGTTGGACGTACAGAGGTGCGTTTTGGCGAACCAGAGACAACAAGCTTGAAGGAGGAAAATGGCAGGAGGCCTATCTTTTTAATTTTTTGGCCTAATGAGGTGCTGAAAAAGCCCAGCTAGGGGTTTTTGGATGTTTTGAATCCATTGGAACTATTTTCAAAGCCATTTGAAGAATTATTTTGTAGGTTTTTCACCATTGAAGTTTTAGAGAGCTCCAGGGAGCTTGAAGCCCTCATTGATTGAGGCCATGCTCAGATGAGCACAAGTCTATTTTCTGTGACTGAATAGACATTTTTGGCTAATTGTTATGCTTTGAACACATTGGGATAGGTTTCAGAGGCATTTGAGGACTTTTATAGGTTTTTTTTCCACAAGGAAGCTCAGGGAAGCTCAAGGCCACATGTAGAAGAGGTCATGCCCGGATGAGCCATGATCCGTTTTCAGAGTTCTATAAGTCATTTTTGGGGTTTTTATGTATTTTGAACCCAATGGTATAGTCAGTATTTCCATTGGAGTTGAGCAGCAAATTGTAAAATAATTTTTGACAAACTAATCCCAAAGAGCCAAGTCCATTGATGGAGGCTCAAGGAGATGTAGACTAGAGAGGGGTGAACTCCTTTATCATGTTGTTCTTGTTGTGAGTGTTTTCTGGTTATTATTTGCTGCAAGTTATTTTGCTATTGTATTTATGAAAACAACATATTTAATCTTACAAAGACCTCACACATAATCATTTAAAAGAAGCATGAACTTGGCACATAATTTATCTTGCATAATTAAGACATTGAGCAAGGTCCTTTAAAGTTTATTTTAATGAAATAAAGGGTGCTTGAATAGCATAACAAGTCAGTCCCCTATTTTCAGATCAGAGAATAAGTGGAATATTCCCTTTATGCAATTGCTGCTCCATTGACTAAAACAAATTTGAATACGTATTGAACAATTGCAGCTACAACATGGAACAATGCAATATTTGTGTAACTTACCCGAGATACATGCACATGTGAAAATAAAGGACAAAATTGAATATGAAAAGCAGTACCATTGCCTTGTCACTGTCCGAATCTCCATCCTTTATATGGAGAATGTGTTGCGAGCCAAGATTTCTTGCCAGTGTGACAGCTGCGCCAATCGTTCTGATTGGGTAAATATCAGTGCTCTATGCAAGATGGTTGATAATTGAGTCTGGGACGAAACAATATTTTGAACAAACAACATAAATTTTTTCCACAATACTTGTTTCGTTGAGCGAAATAATTCGATCACAATCACCACAGTCATATATTGTTTGGGAAATATATTAAACTTTGTAATGGATATCCCATTACCTGACAATATCTTTTCTGAATGTTTCTGGACAAGTTGTGGAGGAATAGTCAGTGTCACTATCATGATGGCCTCCTTGTTTGTCATGTCAGCACGCATAATAGATCTACTTTTGTTTGCCTTGTCCAAGTAGGTTCTATAGACGACCATTATTTCCCCAACGAACACTTGTCTAGTTTAGCGGTTGTTCAAGCCCTCTATTGATAGTACTTTGTATGTTACAACTCTAGACCTAGTGACATTTTTTGAACAGGAAAACTAAAGTGAATGGTATTGTACATTTATTTATTTTATTATTCTTTCACTGGAATAAATCTACAAGTACACGCATATCTTTGATGAACTATGGAGCCAGAGTTTTGCAACCACACCTCTTAGTCTGAGGAACATGCGGCATGTTCAACGTGTCACTTGTACTTGTTGATACTTCTTGTGAACTGCAAACCATGTATTGCAGATGAAATCAACATATTCACCATGCCACAGATGAATATATAGACCGGGATATTTGTTTGGTAAACATAGTAAGAGTAGAGCGTATGCATATTTACCTTTGGCCTTGTCGGTCCGCTGATGTCTGGGATGATTGACTGCTCATGCCCATGTCACTAGTCCAAATTTTTCTGATGCAAGCAAGTGCAGATGAACATCAGGACTAAACAAGCATATGCATTGTATATTGTCCATCATAAGGACTAAATAACTGTAAAATTGTATGCATCTCATTTTTTCTAATTGGAAAAATGTTTTACAGTAAACATGGCATTAGGGCGGGACACCATGGCCAATCTGTATATCGTGGACACCTGGAAGCCAAGGGAGAATTCTTGAACCTACCAGCCCGACACTCACAATCGACAAAGTGGGTAACTATGGAATAAGGTAGAAGTGCGACCATAGATGTGAAACTGTTAGTCCACCAACCGGCGCACCAAGGAATTTTCAGAAAGAACACTAAGTAGATGAATTAGAAAACAAAAGGGATAATAGAAAATGGAAAATTAGAAATAGGGAGGGAAGAAAGACCCATTGTTGCAAAGCCATCGTTTTCAAGTCTAGTATTATATGCCCCCACCCAGTTTGTATATTTAATATACCAGCACAGTTGGTATACCTTTTAGAAGATTGTACCACAGAACCCTCTGTTGTTGCACAAAAAAATTCATCTTCCTGTCCAAGCAGCCTGTTTTTTCGAAGGAAGCAATGTCGAATATGCAATGAACATGAAGGAAAGTTAGTATGAAGAAAGACATCTAAAAGAAAGAGAAACATGTCTATTTACCCGCCAAAGAGTCTATCGTCCTCTCCAACCATTTTGTTTGTTTAAATGCAACAATGAAACGAAAACACAACGGACATGAAGTAGGTTAGTATGCAGGAAGGCATGTATTGAAGATAACTTATAATGAAGACAAACATGTAAAAGAAAGAGAATCAGGGTTATTTACCTGCGAAAGAGCCCATCATCATCTCTAGCCACTCTGTTTGTTTAAATGTAGCAATGCAGCGAAAACACAATGGACATGAAACAGGTTAGTATGCAGGAAGGCATGTAATGAACACAAGTTACCATGTAGGAAGGCACACAACATGTACATATAATAAACTAAGTGAACACATATACAGACAATAAATGAAATATAAAACAATGCAATATGAAATAACAGTACAAGCATGCACTTTCTATATCCTCTTCAACCGATGTAGTCAGACTCTGTCATTTTCTCTAGCTATTATGTTTGTTTGAATGTGGGAACGCACAAAATACAACGAACATGAATGGAAGCTGGTATGCACTGGAGAACAAGCAATATGCACATATAATAAAAGAGACTCAACAAAAAGTCTATAAGATAGGAAGAAACATGAACCTTTGCACTTTTCCATCCATAGCTGTAAACGTGTAAGTTTTTTTGCCCTGCCCAAAATATATTACAAGCCACAAAATATTATGAAATTGCCTAGCCGTAGCTAAACGATTTTTGGTTTTCCGTGGAAAATTATCCATATATGCTTCCACCAATGGAAATAAATGTTCTTTATCCTCTACATAGACTGTTGTGCCCATGATACAAGTTTTTGGTTTTCCATGGAAAACTACCCAGACATGCTTCCAAACATCAAAATATAATCTTGCAGAATCTTTGTTGTACATATCATAGCTCAAGTACAACACAAATTGTATCGTGTGCACACCAGTTTGTGTAGAGGAGAAAGAACATGTAATGTCATATGGGCACATCTGACCATACATGGTTTATAAATGTAGCCGGATATTCTTTATTCTAACAAAAAAACAACGAATATTGCAATTTCACATGTAATCCTCGAACAATTTTGCATGCAACTATTTTCTTTCATGCCAGCACTAAAGCACCAACAAAATCTCACAGCAGAACAAATATCAACCTCGGTAGATAGGGAAAATAACACAACTGCATGTTGACTCATGGGTGCAAGGGTTGAACACCGTAAAGTGCCCCAAAAAACAATAATAATCCAAAAAAAAAAAAATCTCCAACCATCGGCGTTGGACCCCAACCCTGCAAGGCCGAATCAAACAAAAGAAAACAACAAGCACCAAAACAACGAGAAGGCACCAACATGCCAAACTGCACCCCCAGGGTCCCAAAGCGTAAACCCAAGCCAAACAAACAGAACCAGCAACCCACGAACCAACAAGAACCACCGAGCCAATAAACACCATATGTATCTCCAACGATTACGAAACTGCAACTAAAGCAGAGAAGGAACCAAAAACATATGACGACCATGCCACTATAAATAATCAAACATTCTTACTTGCAAACTGCAAATGCTGAACAAAAAACAAGGAATAGAAAATGAAACTATGGCATGGAAACTTACTATGAAACGATGAAATGCAGAAACGCGGGTCCAATCGAGAATGAAACAATAACAAGAAACAACCAATGAACCAACAAAGAAGAAGCACTCATCGAACCAGTAAACAATGTATGTAGCTTCAACGATGACGAAATTGCATTGCAAAGGTGGAAGAAGGATGAAACATACAATGACTATTCAACTGGCGGTGGACAACAACACTGCGCAAATTCACTGTAACATTGTATGGAAAATTTCGAGGAAAAATGTACTCCGAGAAGCATATTTAGATAAACATTTAAGGCTGTCAGGTTGTCTAAAGACCTCGCGGTATGCAAAAATTTAAGATGTCAGGCCTGTTGGGGGACCCTTGTGTCATGTAAACATTTAAGTTGTCAGGCCTATTGAGGCATCTCGAAAAAAGTGTCAATACATTTCAATACAAATACATGCGGCAAGGACGTTATAAACTTTGGAATTCTCAATCACTATAAAGCTTGGATATCAAAACATTTCAATATGATTAGTACAAATAAAAACTTAGGGATATATTAGGCTAGCAGAAAATACTAACACAAACATTC